>PITA01002357.1:0-126459 GCA_004023965.1 Spilogale gracilis
CAAGATTCATTCCCCATTCCCCACACCCAGTGCTCCACGCTTTAGGTGTCCCCAGTACCCACCACCAGGCTCTCCCATCCCTCCACCCCCCTCCCTCCAAGTCCCTCAGTTTGTTTCTGTGTCCAAAGTCTCTGTTGTTTCGTTTCCCTCCCTAGATTACCCTAGTTCCCATTTGCTTTAAGGAAGTACTTTAAAAAACAAAATGATATGGAGATGTCAAAGGGACACAAGAGTGAACTGAAAAGCTCCCAGTGCTAAAGCTAGGAAAAACTGAGCAACAAAAAAACAACATACTTTCGGATTATAACCCAAAGTATAAAATATTCATGCATCCATACAGATATAAATAAATTATTGAATAAAAAATGAAAAATGAGTGAATGACAAGAATAGACAAATCTCATTTGCAGAATGAATTTCAAATAATTTATGTAGATATCACCCTGTGTCTTAGTCCTGGGATGCTTTAACAAAATGCCACAGACTGGGTGGCTTTTAAATAACAGAAATTTATTTCTCATAATTCTGGAGGCCAGAAGTCCAAAATCAAGTTGCCAGCACACTTGGGTGAAGGACTTCCTCTGGGTTGAGAGGTCTCCTTTTATCCTCATTTCTCCTTTTATCCTCACATGGAGGAGGGGGCTCTGTGTTGTCTCAAGAGCCCTAATCCCATTCATGAGGATTCCACCCTCGTGCCCTAAAAAGCCCTTCCCAAAGGCATCTCCAACCTGTATCATCACCTTTGGGGGTTAGGATTTCAACATCTAAATTTGGGGGGGAGCATAAACATTTAGACTATAGCACTCTTCAAATCCTCATGTCTTAAATGCGGAGTCCACAGAGTAACTTTTTTTTTAATGAGTGCAGTATGAAAATGGAAAACAAAGAGTAACTTTACAGCGGAGAAACCCGATAAGCATTATGACAAGGTTAATATAATAAATAATTAAATGATCTTAGTAGCATATACTTTGGATACAATATGATGAGAACAGCACTTTACCTCTGTGGTCTTTTCCCCAGACTTTCATAACCCCTGTACAATCATGAGAAAAACACAAGGCAAATCCAAATCTACAAAATGCCTGACCTGTACTTGAAATTCCTAAGGTCATCAAAAGCAAGAACAGTCTGAAAAAGTGTCCCAGCCAAGATAAAATTAAGATGGGACAATGAATTCTGGAACAGAAGAAGATTGGGTGAAAAATAAGGAAATATGAATAAAATATTGACTTCATGTATTCATAATGTATTAGTATTAGATTTTTAGTTGTGAAAACTTACCACAGTAATGTTGACAATAAGAGAAAACAGGGTACGGGGCATTAGAGAACTGTGAAATATACTTTCAACCCTTCTATAAATCCAAAATTTTTCAGAAATTAAAAGTTTGTTTAAAAATTCACTTTGCAGCACAATCGTCTAAAGTTTTAATTAAATAGCAAAATTATACATTGACCCTCTATTATAAATCTTACATTACTAATCATTTCAATTAATGATAATGTTTTTGGATCAGATTTAACTAAAGGACATTAATGATAGGAAGTCAGTTTGCCTTTTTGTAACATTTAGTGGGAAAAGGATTTTACTGACATTCAGAAGACAGGTGTGTATATCTACTGCCAATTTGAAAAATAAATTGAAATCTAACTGGTAAGATTGCTATTTAGGTGAGAATGTTACACATAAAAATATCAGCAAAACAGGATGTCAAAACTCACTTCGCTTTTAATTTGAAAGTTGTCACTTAAAAATTAAAATAGAGGACACCCACTTAAATTTGAATTTCAGATAAAAATGACCATATTTTTAGAATACATATATCCCAAATATCAAATGAGATATTTATACTCATACTAACAAAAATTTCCATTTTTATGAAAACCAAATTTAACCAGATCTCATATTTTTATCTATCTATCTATCTATCTATCTATCTATCATCTATTTATTTGAGAAAGATGGAGTGTGCATATGTGTGCATGCATGCAAGTGGTGGGGGAGAAGCAGAGGGCAAGAGAAGGAGAGAATCTCAAGCAGGCTCCACACCCAGCCCAGAGTCTGACTTGGGGCTCAGTCTTACGACCTGAGATCATGACCTGAGCCAGAGTCAAGAGTCAGATGCTAACCAATTGAGCCCCCTGGCACCCCTGGGTCTACTATGTTTTATCCGGGAACCTTATTTCAACTTAAAAAAGTATATAGGAAGAAGCCAAATATATGAGTTTGTTAATAGCAACAGAAATTTCCTGTAGATTGCTGTGCAGTTCACATAGCATAGTTACTAAGAATGTTTAGTTTAGAGACTGAAACCTTGGATTTGAATTCCTCTTAATTCAAATTAACTAATTGTGTAACTTTGGGAAATTACTTATGCCTCTGCTCTGAACTTTACTTTGGTGTAGGAGGGTATAATAAGAATTGACATTCAGAAGACAGGTGTGTATACCTGTTGCAAATTTGAAAAAAGATTGTATTAAATGAGTTGAATGCACTTAGAATTACGCTTTACACATGGCAGTAGGTTCATAAATGCTAGCAGAATAACAACATTGTGCTGGAATCTGATGTAGAAAAAGCCTTTGCCTGTCAGCTAGAACATTCAGTTTCTTCATTTCGCTTTTTATAGATCAACACTTAGTTAGCAAATATTGTGTAACAGGCACTCTCCCATTATCCACTCCTATTTCAGAGACCTTAAACGACCATTATATTTGAAATCTCCCCTCATTTAGATATAAAGTTTACATTTAGATATGAAGCATACATTTTCTGATGAAAGTATTTCCAGAAAAGACATATTCATTATGGAAATTCATAAACAATGGGTTATTTTTCTTTGAACCATGTGATATTGTCATTTTTGTAGGTAAAATAAGGCAATTTCACATGGTTTAGACTCATATCAATAAGTACTTCTTTGTCCTTTATTTTGTGGTATTCATAATTACTTGATATATCATAACTACATTAGAGTCTGAAGAAGAATGTTATTTTTATTGGTTGCCTTATGTTTTTGTTATTTTGAAATAATTTAATATAATTTTGCAGCTAAAGAGGCTTCCAGATAGTCCTATTTTATTTGGTGTCATGATATTATTATTATTATTGCCAAAATGTGAAATGTATAATAATTTTTTCTTTGGGTTTAATTTATTTAGAATGTATTAATCTCTTTGGAAATTATATTGACAAAAATACAAAATGCAAAAAATGAGAATATATAATAATGATGTGACTCTTAACTTGACTGTAATGATTAAAACCAATAATTTTTCATTTTATATAGCAATGCACATATTGACTATACTGAACACATCAACCCACAAGGTATCTAGTGAGGCAGATAATAGAATTTGCGTTTCATAGCTATGGCACAGAGTTAAAACAACTTTGGGCAGAGATGGAATTAGAATTAAGTAGCTTGATCAACTTGAACCTAAATTTATCTAAAATACATCAATAATGCACTGCAGTTTAAGATAGCCTTTTAAAAGAAACTCACAGCTGTGTGGTCAATAGAGTTTTGCAGTTAAAAGAACCACTTGGATGTGAAGTGTATAATTTGCATATGAAATACTCACTCTCAAAGTCTAGGTATATCTGTGTGCATATTTATCAAAATGTGCTGCTTAATTAAGAAAGGGATGAGAAAGGGTGCCTGGGTGGCTCAGTGGGTTAAAGCCTCTGCCTTTGGCTCAGGTCATGATCTCAGGGTCCTGGGATCAAGGCCCTTGTGTGGCTCTCTGCTCAGTGGGGAGCCTGCTTCCTCCTCTCTCTCTGCCTGCCTCTCTGCCTACCTGGGGTCTCTCTCTCTATCAAATAAATAAATAAAATATTAAAAAAAATAAAGAAAGAGATGAGAAAGGATTTACCAAATGCAAGGATATATCCAGAACTCCTTGGACATTGAACCCATGCTGAGATAATAAGATCGGGAAACTTGTTTTTTTGAAAAATTTCTTGTACTAATCATGCTTCTAGAAGTCTTTTTTTTTTTTTTCTTATGTCAAGCTGCAATCTGTATCTTTATCCTTTTAGAATTGCCAGATAAAATACAAGATGCCCTGGCATTATTTGATACTATAAAAATGATTTACTGTTTATCTGAAGTTCAGATTTATTGAGGCATACTTTATTTTTATTTGCTAAATCTGGCAATCTTATCTTTCTACCCATTGGTTGAAGAATGTGAGAGCAACAGAGAGCAAGTCTACTTTTTTTTCTTATGCTATTCATTCATTCATTCACTCATGTATTCATTCATCTACCATGTAGCTAATGACCACAGTTTGTATCAGGTCCTAAATGTGGAAATGGATATTAAAAATCTCTATCCTTGGAAAG
Organism: Spilogale gracilis; assembly: GCA_004023965.1. Classification (NCBI taxonomy): domain Eukaryota; kingdom Metazoa; phylum Chordata; class Mammalia; order Carnivora; family Mephitidae; genus Spilogale; species Spilogale gracilis. The sequence goes on from PITA01002357.1 coordinate 4,351, forward strand.
TGAGCAAGTTAAATAATCATTAGCCAATGTGACCAATTCTGTGTTGGAAATATATCCAGAATTTTAAAGAAGATGCATGAAGAGACCCTTGAATGGGTGAGGTTAGATGTCAAGAAGATGTGAAAAGAGGAAAGACAGACTCAGAGCAGAGCAGCTGTTGCCCAAGTAGACTGGAGTGGGAAGGCTTAACAAGAAAGGCAAGCTCGAATAGCAAGGTGATAATAGCTTGCAGGGGGATTGAAGTTAATGAAAGCGATATGCAAATATTTAAGGAAAGCTTCTCCCACCCATGTTTTCTTTCCCAGACTAATCAGTCTTAAATTTCTTTTATTATGTATTATATCATTCCAGAACCTTTCCTTTACTTCTAAAACTACCCTCATTTCTCAAAAATACAGTTTTACAGGTAACTTAGAGGCTGAGTTGGTTAAGTGGTGGCTGCCTTCTACTTAGGTCTTGATCTTAGGGTCCTTAGATCAAGCCCCCGGATTGGGCTTCCCGCTCAGCAGGGAGTCTGCTTCTTCCTCTCCCTCTGCACCCCATTCCCCTGCACCCCCACCCCACTTGTGTCTCTCAAATGAGTAAATAAAATCTTTTTTTTTTAAGTGCAGGTTTTAACTGGATGAAGTATTTCACATTATCAGCAATGCCTTTAGATCTATCTTTGAAATAGTACTATTATACTTGGTTTCTTAAAACCCCACTGAGGAATGCTGTTGAGCTAAAGCACTAAGACCAATATTACACAAGGCACAAACATCTCCAACATTTTGTCTTTTTATTCTAGAGGTGCTGCTGCTCTCATAATTTAGTTTTATTTATCACTGGGTTTCAAAAGCATAAACTATAATTGGTGGGATGAAAACTTCTTCCTCTTTGATTTAATACAATGTAAATCACGACCAGCTCTGAGATGAAACTCTCAAGGTCATTCTGTGAGGGCAAGCTTAAGCAGATATTTAGCAGCATGCATCCACAGATTTACTGGATTTCTCAAACCTGGCACACATCAACCATCTGGAGTACAGAGGTGAACTTCATGAATTTGTTCACATTTGCCATGTTTCGCTCATGGTGGAGTACAAAGTCATAAAAAAAAAATCATTGGTGGTGGATTATAGGGAAGGGAGTGGGGTAAGTAAAGCCAGTATTAGTGACAGGCAGTTTGCAAATAGCTCAGTAGTGGCTGGAAATTTATGATAGCATTAGTTATACACCATTAACTTTATCCTTGCTCACATCAGGAAGTAAAAGAAGGTAGAGTCATTGAATCCAGGGGTTCACAACCCACAGTTGACCACCAGCTTCAGGCTCTTTGATATATCATCTGTGCTGGTAATATGTGTTCCAGAAAAAGCAAAGTTAGAAAACATGAGTGAAGATCTTGAGCATAGATGTCAGGGTTCTTTTTGTTGTTTAATACATAATAATCGCATTCCTCAAGAGCTCCTTGCCCCCCACACCCTTCCCTTCACACAAGCTCTCAAACATCACTATTCCTCTAGCTCTTACTTTCTATGTAACTTGGCATCTATGAGCAAAGGCACAGTCTGCTTCTTAGACTCACATATCAGCTTTGCCAATTAGCGTTTACGTGGCTATGGTCTTGAATAGGTTGTGTAACTTCTCTGGGCTTGGTTTACCTATAATATAAACATAACAGCTAAATCTCACTGAACTGAGTTGGTGTGTGTTTGATATGTTGTTAGCAGGTAACACTCCTCCTGGCACATGGTAGATGCTTGATGAATTGTGTTAACACAGAGTAACATGGTTGTTACCTCCCCTCTCTTTTCTCCCATATCGGGTTTAAGGCTTCTAGAGGGAAGGTAGGACTACAGTATCCTATCTCACAAATGTTGAATGAACTCTTGTAATCTGTTGACTGGTTTGAACCTTGTGGTAATTAACAGACACAGAAAGTATTTATATTTTTTCCCTGCTTGAGAAGTGAGACTCGAAATGTGATTTCAAGGACAGTATCCCATGGCAGCTTCTCCATGTGCCTCTTTAAGCAGGCCATCCTGCTGGTTTCTCTCTAGAATTTTTAGGTTAGAATTTTTAGATTCTAGAATTTTTTCCATCCTTCTCCCTGTGTGTACTGACATCCATTAACTGTCATCTACTTCCTATTCCTTTTCTACCAATCTTGTTTTCTAGATTTCTTCCCAGATGGAATGAGACAAGACTTCCTGTCAATCCTTATCCTTGAGTTATGACCCTTGACTATTTCCCTTGCTTACTCAGTAGTGCAATTACTGGCTCAGGCGGTAATTGTATTTTTAATTTCTTGAGGAATCTCTGTACTATTTTCCATAGTGGCTGCACCAGTCTGCATTTCTACCAACAGTGCATGAAGGTTCCTTTTTCTCCACAATCTCATGAACACTTGTTGTTTCTTGTGTTTTTGATTTTAGCCATTCTGAGTTGATACCTCATTGTGGTTTTAATACTTGGGGATCTTGATAAAATGAAAATTCAGTAGGTCTGGGTGGAGCTTTGGATTCTGTATTTATGATAAGATATCAGGTGATGCTAACACTGAAGGTTCCAAGGGCACAGGAGAAGGCTGTAGAGCCCATGGAAGTACCCTGCAGTGAATATTCCCTGCTTTGCTGTCTCATTGCTCAGGCACTCCATGGCAGACATGATTCTAGGCTTTGTTGATAAACATTCTTCAGTTCAGAAAATATGTTTCTTAATTGGATCAGAAAATCTTTTTTTGTCAGAAAGACAATTTTACAGTCATGTTAATAAACTGCTTTCTCTAGTTAGTGGGTTTTCATTTAGTTACAGTGGGATAACATCAGCTGAAGGATTCAGGAACCTATATAGGAGGAGGAGAAAACAGTTATAAAAGGACAGTGCAAGAGCTGAGTTGCTAGGGTTTTCAGGTTGTTATTTGAAAAGACTGCTGTGGTGAGAGAGTACACAGAAATATTTTTAAGGGTATTTTAGCAATGGAAAGATTTCTCTTTTAAACGACCACACTAGTTATGTACTTGAAATATACGAGGTATAATCAAAATATACCAGGATACACTGAATCAGCAGGCAGCCTAGTAAGGTAGTTTGTCATTTGATGCCTAAGTGATATATGATAGGCAAGTTACTTAAAAGTCTTAGTTTCCCCATCCATAATAAAAATAGTAGCTACCTCACAGGATTATTATGAGGATTAATGAGTAAATTGAGGGAATTTGTAGTTATTTTCAGAAATGTTTAAAGGAGTTCCTCAGAAAGAAGAAAAATGATATAGGTCAGAAACAGATTTACATAATGGTGTTAGAAAAGGATTAAGCGAAGGTGAAATATAACTTTGTTTTTCTTATGTTTGATCTAACAGAAATAATTTGTTCAAAGTAGTAATAGCAGTGATTATTATGGTGATTATTACTGATGTTATATTAGATAGGAGAGAAAACTGCCAATACTGTGTTATAAATTACCTGCACGGACTATGAAGTGGTATAGTGTAATCTGAAAATGGACTTAGAGTAATTGTTTTTTTTTTAATTTTTTAAAAAAGATTTTATTTATTTATCTGACAGAGGGAGATCACAGTAGGCAGAGAGGCAGGCAGAGAGAGGGGAGGAAGCAGGCTTCCCTGCTGAGCAGACAGTCCAATGCAGACCTCAATCCCGGGACCCTGAGATCATGCCCTGAGCCGAAGGCAGAGGCTTAACCCACTGAGCTACCCAGGCGCCTGAAAATGGACTTAGAGTAGTTGTAAATATATACTGGAAACTCTAGGACAATCACAAAAATTTTTTTGCTTTAAAGGAGAATAACAGATGGGCTAAGAAAGAAGGAAAGAATGGAATCACAAAAGGCTCAATTAAAACCAGAAAAGGTAGAAAGATTAGAAGACACAAAAAGAAAGAGAGCAAGGACAGCAAACAGAAAATATTCACAGATATGGCAATTGTTAAACCATATATGTCAATAATCACTTTTAATGTGAATGATCTAAATCTCCTAAAAGGCAGAGACTGTCAAAGAGTCAATTTAAAAAATATGGCCTAACTTGTTTATATATAAGAGAATTATTTTTAATTAGCTAATTACTATTATTTTTTATTTTTTAAAACTTATTTGACAGAGAGAAAGAGAAAGACATAGCAACAGAAAGCAGAAGCAGGGAGGAGAGGGAGAAGCGGGCTTCCCATTGAGCAGGGAGCCGGATATGGGACTCAGTCCCAGGATCCCAGGATCATGACCTTAGCCAAAGGCAGATGCTTAACTGACTGAGCCACCCACCAGATGCCCTTAAGAGATCTATTTTAAATATAAAGTCACATCAGGTTAGAAGTACAGGGATTGAGAAAGATAATCTACACAGAGGATAGATATGTGAATTGGTGTAACTATTTTAGGAAAAAAGTTTGATAGTGTCTATTGAATTTGAATATATGCATAAACCTATGATCTAACAATTGCTTTCTTAGGAATAGTCTCAACATGCTATTTTCCTCATATTTTTATCCATATTTCCCCACAAGAAATATATATACATATATATTTGTTCATATCAGCACTATTTGAAATGACCCCAAACTGGGAACATTTAACTTAAATGATAGAATGGATAAATTTGCTTACTATATTCATACAATGTGAATGAATTATTGTGCAACATGAATAAATCTTACAAAGAAGCTGAGCAAATGAAGCTAGACACAAAAGAGAACATAGTGTATAATCTATTTATGTAAAGTACAAAACATAGAAAACCAATTTAAGATATTAGAAATCAGGATAATGGTTACTTTATTTGGGAAGAAATATAGGTAGTTATAGAATAAAGACATTTAGGGTCTAGAAGTGTTCTACTTTCTGAACTGGAGTTGGTTATATGGGTATATGCTCTTGGTGAGAAGTCATTGAGCCATACATTTATGATTTGCATACTTCTGTATGTATGTTATATTTTAATAAACAATTTAAAAATTTGTATTTATGCAAAATAATGTATGGTTAAACATTCTAGAAGGAAATAGAGCTGAAGAATAAAGATACTGGCTAAAATATAAACTCTGCAATTGTAAAAAAATTTCAGGGGTAGGAAAAAAGAGTCATCAAAGATACTGTGTTAGAGATCATTTGTTAAGCTCAAATTGTGAGAGAAAATGTTCGGGGAAAGTGGGTGGCTCAGTTGGTTAAGTGACTGCCTTCAGCTCAGGTCATGATCCCAGAGACCTGGGATCGAGTCCCACATTGGGCTCCCTGCTCGGTGGGAAGCCTGCTTCTCCCTCTCTCACTCTCCCTGCTTGTGTTTCCTCTCTGGCTGTGTTTCTCTCTGTCAAATAATAAAATCTTTAAAAAAAAAAAAAAGAGAAAATGTTCAAATTTTACAGAGGGGGCATATTAAAATGTTGACAAATATTTTATATCTTTGTGTATCTCTACAAATAGCCTCAGGAAGTGTGAAGAACAAGTTAGGGATTTTGAAAAATGCTAACAGCATCAGAATGTGTTTGTAGGCTGAGGAAAAGTAATATGAACAAAGGAAGGCTAGGGTACATGGTTAGAGAACATAATCAGATATATTAAAAACAGCAGGCAGAACTGCACAACTGCTTTTATTTTGTTCTCTTCTCTTAAATAGATCACTCTTCAAACTTGATGGGCTAGACTGTGCATAAAAGGAATAAAAATATGAGGGATATTTACCATTTTAAAGTAGATTCAAAGTCTCAGACAAAGGCAAATTACTTTTCTGGTACTGAAAACTTTGTTTAAATTCTACCAATATTTATAATCTCTCAAGAATCAAATAAGGTGGGAGAAAAATCAGAAGTCTGGAGAAGGGCAATGTTTTCTAATTTTTAAAATGGTTCTTTCTAAGGCGCTTGTGTGTCTCAGTTGGTCAAGTGTCTGCCTTTGACTCAGGTCATGGTCCCAGGGTCCTGGGATAGGTTAGGCAGGGAGCCTATTTCTTCCTCTCCATGCCCCCTGCTCCTTATCTCTTTCACTTGCTCTAATATATAAATAAACTCTTAAAAAATAAAATAAAATGGTTGTTTCTGGTAATTATAGGTTGATAATTTTAATATTGGCATGTTTTTAAATTTCCAGGGCAAAATTTTAAACTCTTTTTTTTAAAAAAAACTTTATTTATTGACAGAGAGAGACTACAAGTAGGCAGAGAGGCAGGCAGAAAGAGAGGAGGAAGTAGGCTCCCTGCTGTGAGCCTCCATCCCAGGACCCTGAGATCATAACCTGAGCTGAAGGCAGAGGCTTAACTCACTGAGCCACCCAGGCACCCCAGGGAAAAATTTTAAACTATTTTTCTAATACTGAGTTTGGTCAGGAAGGTGATGGAAAGGAGTGAAACCTATTTATCTAACTCCTATAAGAATCTATCATATATGTTTTGGTGATTTTTTTCCTTATAGATTAAAAAATTATAACTATTCCAAGATTACATAGCTAGTAAAAGTATAACATAACCTGAAATTTATGTTCTTTTAACTATGTCCATTCCATAGATTCATGTGTTTTCAAGCAGTAGTACTAAAAAATATTGCAGACATAGTATATTGTAATTTTATGATGATTTCTGGCAAAGTGTGTTATGAAATCCATCTAAAACACATAAGATTCATAGCATAACTACAATATCATCTAAAAAATGTTGATTAATGAAATGCTCAAGAACACCCTCATCTCTTTCCTGTTTTGAAACTTTGAAGGTTATTACCTTCATGGATATTAAAGTTGGATGAAGGATAGCAGATAGAGACTGCTGACATACTGCATAGTAAAAAAAATTTAAAAATTCCTGTTGACTCTCATTCAATGGTTTACTTATCGAGTGAGTACCTACTAGGTGTCAGCTCCCTGAAGTGCACTCATAGTCACATAAGTCTCTGCTTCAGGACACAAATGTTTAGATTGAGTGTTAGAATTGAGTGTTTCAGTGTATAAGAGCATTCATTTAAGTGGCAGTAAGCACATTCTGAGTGTTTGCTGGGTCCTTCCAGAAATATCTTTAAAGTCAGAGCTGAAGAATAAGCCAAAGTTAAAAAGCTAGTTGAAGGGCGTTTGGCAAGTGTTGAGTGTGGGCTGGTTGGTTGTGTTGGAAAGGGTCTCTCAGGCAGAGGGAGCAGCAGACACAAAGGCTTTGGGGTAGACGAGAACACTGTGTTTGCCATGGGAAGTCATCCACTGTGCTGGGAGCGTGGCGATCAGAACTGTAATGACAAGCTGAAACCAAAGGGCTGCAGTGTAGGAGGACTGTATGTAACGTTTTATATTAGTGTTTTCAAAATATGTATAATTTATGATGTGATATTTGGATTGGTAGGAGGAGGTTTTATTTGGCCACTCTTTCTATGAAGCAAGAAAGTTAACAGGCCACTCAGGAAAAAAAAGAATCCACTGCATTTGTAGTGATTTAGTGCCTAGATCCAGGAAACTTACTCTTCTACGGTGACTCTGTGTTTATCATTCTGGATGTGGTGCATTAAATGTAGTTGTAGGTGCTCCACTGGAAGAGACAATTGAAAACCATTATTCATCCAGTAGATTAGGAGCGCCCATGTGAGGAACAAGTTAAAAAGCTGTGAAGGCTCAATTTGCAGAAGAATAGATCAAACCAGGACATCATTGCCTCTTCAAAAATATGAAGAATTGTCAAGTAGAAGCAGTCAGTTTAAGTATTTTGTGGGGTTTTTTTTTTACAATATTAGATTTCCAAGTAAAAGAATTCTCTCCACAGCACAGTCTCTGATATGGACACATTTAAGAGTATACTGAAGGTCATTTAAGAAGGCTATCATTCTGGTGGAGGGGGAGCAAGATGGCGGAGGAGTAAGAGATCTAGATATCATCAGGCCCTAGGAGTTCAGCTAGATGGTTATCAAACCAGTTGGAACACATACAGCCTCAACAGGAGATTGAAGAGAAGAAGAGTGGCAATTCTAGGAACAGAAAAGCAACCACTTTCTGGAAGGTAGGATGCACAGAGAAGTGAATTGGGCTAAATATTTGGGAGGGGCCAGCTCCTGGCCAGGACTAGAGCAGTGGAGCACAAAATCGGAAATTTTAGAAGTCTGTACCACTGAGGGAAGTCGCCCCAGCAGCTAAGCGGGGGTGGGGGTCGGAGAGGATGGAGGCCTCGCTGGGACAGTGTGGTCTCAGGACCTGTGGGGTCACAGAAGGGTGACCTGGGGTGCCTGAAGGTGGCAGAGCAACCAGGTATTGGAGTGGGAAGGCCGGCTGCAGAGGACCTGAGGAGTGGGCTCTCAGCTGGGGCTTACCTTAAACTGATCAGAAGTGTAGTCAGGCCACTGCTCTTCGAGCAGGGACTCCACAAGTTGCAAATCCTGGAAGACCCCCTCCTTCCTGTACCAGGAGGAGCGGCGTGGGAGCGTCCTGCAGGAATCTGCTGGGTTTCCAGACTCCAAATGGGGCCGAGCGCCGGAGATGAAAATGCTCGGGCACAGGCCAGGTGAGCATGGAGTGCGGCCAGAGACCAGGGAGAGGGGCATGATAGACTGCTTTTCTCTGGGGGCGCACTGAGGAGTGGGGCGGCAAGCTCTCTCTCAGCTCCTCTGGGCTGGAGACTAGGAGGCCGCCACCTTCATTCCCATCCTTCAAAGCTGTAAGGAAAGCATTCAGGGAACAAAAGCTCCCAGAGAGCAAACCTGAGCAGATTGCTTAGCCCGGCCCCTGGCAAGGGCGGGGCACTCCCGCCTGGGGCAAAGACATCTGAGAATCACTGCAACAGCCCCGCCCCCCGAAGATCAGCGAGAACATCAAGCCAAGACCAAGTTCAGGGATCAATGAGAACTTGCAGTTGTTGACGCATTCTGCCTAATTGTAATTGCAAATCTTGGATGGTCATAGATGGTTACTGGTTATTGCTGTAGGTAATTATCTAATTTTCTCTATTGGAAAAAAGTGGTATCTACCAAAAACAGTCTTGAGAATGACCAAATTGACTTAAGTCAGTTTATAGTATCCATTAACATTGTAAGAGGGTGTTTCCAATCTAAAATTGGTGGTATGCTTTTAATAATATAGTACTTCTATATTATTAATATAGTACATTACAATATAGTACATCTATAAAATAATATAGTACATCTGAGATAGTTCATTTGTCAGCAACTGTCTTCACATAATTAAAAGGTAGTTTAAAAAAAGTAACATCATGATTATTTTGAGAGTGTCATTTATATAGTTTGATGTAAAATTTCATGGTTTGAGAATGTAATTATGTTCATCTTGACTTGGCATATTAAGAAAAGGATTTTGTATTAGGGAGAAAAAACCCAAACAAAACATTCCTCCCCAGGACCACACAGAAAAAAACAAAACCAAAAACAACCTGGATCCTTAAACTATTATAACCTAAATCTATTATACAAGTAAATATATATATTTTTAATACATATACGTAGTTTTATAAATGGTGTCTTTTTTGAGAATTTTTTCCTGACTACTAAACTTTATCTGAGAGACCACCTCTGGAAAATTTCTTGTGGCACTGTTTTTGTTGTGGTTATTGTTTTGTTTTACTTCCAGTATTTGTTTTACACAAAGCACTCAGAGGTATAGATAAATCTAGGTTTCTTGATATTAGTGGATTTTCTGTGCAGTAGAATTTTATTAGTACATTTATAAAAACTATTTGGTTTCAAGTGACAAATAGTATGACATAATATATGGAATATTTTTATTTTTAAAACTATCAATAAAATACATACATACAACATACATTTCCTTTTTTTAATGAAAAGGGCATATATGTCTTTATAGCCTATCTTCTAAACAGAAAGACATTGTTTTTTTTAGAATTTGTAATGGTTTAGAGTCAAAGGAGAAAAAAAAATCTTTTAAATTTAATTATTGAAATGTACCTGGGTACATTACCAGCTTTTGACCTTTAATTATTTAAATTGTTTATATGTGTCATATGAGTATCAAGAGTATGTTATGACTTTTCCTTACTATGAATTATTCACTTACAGATATTAAAGTATAATTATATATGTAATATATATTTTCCTACGGTATTGATTATTATTACTTTTTGCCACTATAATTGTCATTCCTTTTCTTTTTTTATCTTTTCTTTTCCTATTGATTGCTATTTCTTGTGTCACATTAAATACTAGAAGTTTGGACTTCTCAGATAATTGATGAAGAAAAAAGTTATTTCTGCTTTATTAAATTTTTCAAATTATCTGCCTTATTATTCATTCCTTAAAAAGAATATAGTATAGTATGGTATAAAAGACAAACATCGAAAAGAAGACATTACACCTGGGTTCATTTTCTGGAGAAAGTCAGTCATTTATTCCCAGGAGGTATATGACTCTCCTGTGTACATATAAAATAATGGGACATAGTTTATGAATTATTGAGTCAAAATGAAATAGAAAATATTCCCTATAAGAATGAACTAAAAAAAAAAAGGAAGACAAATTATGGAATGGGGGCAGAAAAAGGAAATTAAAAGGCATGGAGACATGTATTTGAAATTAAATTTTGCCAGTATGTTGGTTGAATGACATGCAGCAAGCCAACTTTTTTAAGGCTGTGTGTAGGTGTATTTGCCAGTGTGTGGTTTTAAATCTACATGAGTAGTGGAAGAAGGGATAGTTCAACATGAAATCAAATGCACCACAAAGTAGTAATATTGCAGGAATTTAAATTGCTTTAATGATTTTTAAAATGTTGCAAAAGAATGAGACAATCTGAAACAATCACTTTTTTTTTTTTTTTTTTGCAGTTTTTCTTGGTATTAAAGATGCATACAATAAATCCAAAGCAATGTGAATCACTGCTTATATAACATCCTCTAGTCAGGTATTTATTCAAAACTTAGATTTTTTAGGTCAAAATTAACTACTGAAATTTCTCTGTTGGAAATTGTTTTCTTTTATCCTTTATAGTTCTTCATAGTATTATATACTTCTTGTCTTTGGAGAATTGCAGAGAAGACAGATCAACAGAATTTGCAGCATTCTTAAAGATTTTGAATTTTTGACTCCTCAAGGCAAAGCCTAATTATTTTGCAAATGTGAAGACAAAATGAAAAGTTAGTGTGTTTAATAAAGATACAAATTTGATGATGGAGGAATCCTTTTCTATGTTTTTGCAACATTTAAATGGTAATTATGGAGTTTTGCTTTTAACAAAAATTGGCCTTTTCAGTACTTTAAGAGCCTTTGCCTATAAAAGATTTGGCTTTCATATATGACAAAAAATGTAATCCACAAAACAAGTGATATCTTTCTGTAACATTAATTAACTGGAATATTTTAGGACTTCAGAATTTACAGAGAGAGAGAGGGAGAGAGCACCTAGTCCTTTAGCTCTTTCATGTAAATTTTTAGCCAAAGCAAATATTCTAATCAAACAATCGATAGAGTGTCTGCCTTTCCAGTGGAAACATTTTCCTTTTTTCTTTTTTCTTTTTTTTTCATTGGAAACATTTTCATTTCTGATTATTTAAATTTTAATTCCTTTTTTTTCTGGTGCTGAATTTGATAGAGAAAAGGGAGGAATGAATGTATTAAGAATTAGATGATCAGGGTTTGGGGCCTAATTATGTCAGTGACTCTTTGACATTGATTATATGAAGAGACTTGTATTTTGTTTTTCTTCTAGAGCCACTGTCACAAATACATAGTACAATATACTTGCAGAATCTATGAATTATTTAAAGTACTATAATAATGCCAGAAATTATTATCAAAAAATATATAGTAAAGTAAAATGTGTTTTGGTAACTTTTAAAAATTAGAAATTAATATTACCTACCTTTACTAAATGGAAAAGTAAATTAATAACATTATAGTGTCTCGAGATAACAACAGCAACAACAGCAACAAAATTGCATTATGCCTTTTCAAACCCAAACTAATATTCAGCATTATGGCAATGTTTACTGTATTTAACTTTATTCTGATTTATAAACATTGATACTAATTGTATCATGAGAACACATTTGTTCATTCTACAAATATGGGTGAAGTATTAGTAAAGCAATGTGAAAGAAGGCAAAAAATAACTTATAAAAAACATTGTCTTATAATCAAGAAAATACACATACATATATATCTATATGTATATACATATACATAAATGTATGTATTAAGGAAAGAGAATTATCAATGGAAAAATTATAAAAATATGGGAAAAGATATTACTTTGGAGTTTAAAAGGAAAAGATAGTGCTTACGATTGTCAATATTATAGGAATCTCACTGTTGAGATTTCTAAGTTAGATAAAATTTAGAAAATTACATATTCATAAGCCATTTCAGTACTAGGCCAGATAAGAGATTTCTAATGATTTTTTAAATGGAGTATTTAGTGAATTTAATTATCAAAGTATTAAGACTTATACCTACTGCATTGCAATTTATTTTGGGCATTATCAAGTTTCCTGTTCTCTGTGTCTCTAATTTCTTACCATTTTAAAGATTAAACACTTAAAATTATTTAATACTTTATCTTCTAAATATCTTGTTATAAGTTCTTTTACTATTCTTTTGTGGTTATCCTAAAGAGCAAAACTTGCAACTTCAATTTTTTTTTTACACAAGTTAGTATGAGTTAGTACTTTACTCCTTCCCAGGCAATGCAGACATCTTCAGAACTTTAATAATCACTGTTAGACACATGTGCCCATTTAAACATGAGTTAAACTTAAATAAAATAAAAAATTCAGTTTCTCAGCTGCATTAGCCACATTGCTAGCGCTCGGTGGGTGCAAGGGACCAGAGTCTACCCCACTGGACAGCTCCCTGTTGGAAATTTACATAATGTTGGCAGTTCTACAAAGGAGCTCTGCTTCACAACACTTGAACTCCTTTCTCTACTTTCCTGTATTGCCTTGCATATTAGTTTTACATATATTTGACCTCTACTAGATCTACTATTATTGCTTTTGTATAATCAATATTTATTTATATTTATCTACATTTATAATATTTCTATTGCCTTTCCTTTTTTCCTCCCTACATTTACGTGTTTTATTGGAATATTTTTATTTTAACCTGAAGAACTCCATTGGTATTTAAGTTAGTTCAGGAAGAAAAAAGTGATAAATTCTCTGATTTTGATAGCCTGAAAATCCATTTTTTTCATCTTTAATTTCTTTTGGAAGCAACAGAAATGCATGTTGATAGTTTTTTAAAGAAGTTATTCCATTTTTCTGAGATTTCTATATCTTCTTTACAAAGTCAGCTACGACCTCACTGCTATTCCTTTGAGGATAATATCCTTTTTTTCCTCTGGCTGCTTAAATATTTTCACTTTATCTTTGATATTTATTAGTTTTACTATGATGTACAAAGGAAGAAAATGTGTTTATTCTAACCAAGTGTCAAGAAGGAAAATCTGATAAATCTATCGTTCATATCTTATTTCAGTCTTGAAAAACTCTGGCCTAGTTACTCTAATTTTTCCATTCTGTCTCTAAGCCCTGACGGGTATAGATATATATTATTTACACACAGGTTTTTGTTTTTAGTTTTGTTTTTGTGCTGCCCGGTTCAGGGTTATTTTGTAACAGAATGCTCTAGCCTTCCATTTGTATGTGGGACACTCGTGGGAGAAATGGGCTCATCTGTTGGAAAGGCAATCAGGGACTTCAGGATATAGAATTGACTTGGAGCTGCTTCCAACAAGGCGCATTTGCCAGTGAAATGACCCATTCTCCTGTAATGAGGTAGAGTCACTGCCCACTGCAAGATTATGGAGCCATCTCCCTGCAGTGCTCAGGGACCTGCAGGTGAGGTGTGGGTGGGACTGATTACTGGTACAGCTCCTGGTTAGACTACAGTTTTCTTTTCTTTTCTTTTCTTTTCTTTTCTTTTCTTTTCTTTTCTTTTCCTTTCCTTTCCTTTCCTTTCTTTTCTTTTCTTTTCTTTTCTTTCTTTTCTCTTCTTTTCTTTTCTTTCTTTCTTTAAAATTTTTTTTCTTTTTTTAAAATTTTTTTATTTTTTCAAGTTTTTATTTAAATTTCGGTTAGTGAACATAGTGTTATATTAGTTTCAGGTGTGCAATATGGTAATTCCACAATTCTAAACATTCTTGCTCAGGGTTCAACATAAGTGTATTCTTAATCAGCTCCACCTATTTCATCATCCATCCCCCCACCTCCCTTCTGATACGCTTTACTTTAGATGAGTACCCTCAGTTAAAGTTCTTTTGTTTTTCTCTGGAAGGTTGGTTCAAGCCTCCGGAAACTTGCTTATAGCTGGGAATATACTCTCAGATTTATTATATCAAATCTATCTTACAATCCTCTCTGAATTTTTCATTCTTTTTGTTCTCCGTGATTCTGCCAGGATTTTTTGTATTGATTTATCTTCTAAATCTCTAACTTTCTCTTCTGTTGTTAAACTAATCTCTTGACATCTTAATGTTAGTATTTGCAATTTTAAAATCTAAACTATCCTTCTGGTTCTTTTTTTTTTTTTTTTTTTTTTTTTTTTTTTTTTTTTTTTTTTTTTTTTTTTTTTTTTTTTTTTTTTTTTTTTTTTTTTTTTTTTTTTTTTTTTTTTTTTTTTTTTTTTTTTTTCAGAGATTTTAGTTCTCTAGTAAAATTTCCACATCTGGCCATGTACTTATTTGAACGTAGAAATCACAGGTATTGTATAGGTCATCTCTGACATGTCCAATAAATCCATCATCTGTGGGTCTTCTCATCTGAAAAAGAGCATCCAAGTGTGCAAGGACTATACTTTGCCTGGAACTCTTGGGAATTCTAAACAGTTACACTAGTTCACACTCAATTTTAAAGAATAGATTACAATCTTACATATTTTCTTTTTACCCACTTTTATGGCTCTCACTACTGCTTGTGTTTTGCCACAGTTGAAATGGTTCATGTGTTTCCTCATTTCTTAGAGAGATTCATTGCACTTTAGAATTTTGTTCATCTGGTTGGCTTGTGCTCTCATATCTCTGATGGGCTCAAGAAAAGTTATATGTTCATAGATTATCTTGTTGTTAGCATGTGAGTGCTATTCTCTGGTAACTTCCTAAATCCAAATTGAAAGTAGAACTCTGCCATGTCTTTTTACATAAAGAAAACAATAGCATATTAACTTATTGTATTTAATGTATTTATTTTTATCCCAAATTATATTATCTAGTATAAATACTTATTGAAATAAAATCCACTGAATAGTATTAGACTTACTAATGATTAGAGAAAACAGAACCAATCAGTGCTGACTGTTAAAACTTTAAATTTACATGCAGGAAAATGGAAAAATAAATTAGTTAGCAGACAAGAAATCTAATTCCAGCTATCTTTGTGGCTCTGCATGATGTTATTTCTTAGTCTCAGTTTTTCAAAAGTCAATATAAAAAGTGTTAAATCCAGAATCTAAGTTTTTCCATGTCTCTACTCATTCTGTCACCTCATTTCTTCCCAGTGTATACACACATATCCTGAACTTTGGTCTTCCCAAATTACTACATCCAGTTTCTATTTGTGAAAAAAACTAATGTATAAATATGATATACATTTTTTGACGTTCTTAATTGGAAATTTTTTTGTTTTGTTTTCTACTGACTCTCACTGAATCGCTTTGCTTAAAGACCTTTTCTTCCTCCTTTGCATTTTCGTATTCTCAGTGAGGTAAAACAAAGTTTGTTGGCAAACAAAATCAGCATGTGAACCTGTTGGCAGACACTTAAATGATATTTATAATAAGTTATGCAGGATATTAAAAAGTATCATTTTAATACTTGTGGATTACCATGCCTTCAGATTTGTTAAGATACTTAATTTGTTCTATCTATACTTTTAATTGTGGACACATGTAACCTAATACATTTCTCTACTTAGGTAATGTTTCATTCTCTTTTCCTTCTTCCTAATCTACTCATTCCAGCATTCAAATATTTCTAGTGTTCCTTCTTTTGGCTTTCTGGTATATTTGGTGTAGTAAAATAAATTGGGAGACCAAAAGTTAAGTGCCTTTAACAACCAGAAAGGCCCAATGCCCGTCTTCAAATACTTCCCCTGAAGGGATTTAATATTGTTATAAAATTGAATTGTTACATGGAAGAAAGAAAAAACAATAAGGAAAACAGTATGAAATGTGTTTTCTTGGCAGGTTTGGTAATAGATTTGACAACTCTGTCATCCACTCATAAACTCCCAATTATGTCTAAGGTACTAGAGCCATTTCAAGTAACAAAGGCTTCATTCACTCACTGTCAAATCATTCAGTGCCCTCCTTCTGCATCAATAACTAGTTGAAAAGTGAAGATGGTGCACAGAAGCAATCTATATAACTTGACATTATTTAGACATCCAGAATAGGATTTTAAGTGTAGCAATATCACTTTATGATGCATATACCAATGAAGTACTCTTGTCATTAATTATATTTGTGATATTTTTATAAAAGCAAAATGTCATCAGTGAACTTGGGCTTGCAGCCTGCCAAATTTTGTAGCAATGTTAGGTAGATTAATTTGGTTTGGTTCTGAACAGTAATAATGGAAATATTAATATTAATTTTTCATATGAATTAAAATGACCTAAACATTGTTAATTCAGTTTCTAGCTAAATTCAATTGATAAAGTTGAAATAGTAATTGTGTGCAAATGGATTTAATCATATTTAACATGAGAGTTTAGTTATTATTTCCTATATAATTATAAAATCTGCGAGACTGTATATTTAACAATTGCCTAATCAACTACATGTCTGGATTAGAGGCAAGGATGAAATATCTTAGTATATGATTACAATATAAAGTTCTTTTCTTCTGATTTGCATGTACTTTATTACTGAAAGCCTAAAACAAAACTAAAATTTTTCTGAGATAAATTCTTTGCACATAAATAATCATCATCTCTGAATTTATCTAGAAAGGTGGTTACATTTGATCTAAAATTATTACACATAGATTCAGGGATTTCTGTACTTCATAAAATAAAATTACAATATTGAGGAAGGAGCATTAGACTACCTCAGGTAGCAGGATGTAGATGGGAAAAAAACCTAGGTACTGTCTGCCAAGCAGACTTAGTTATATATAATATATTATATATAAATATATTTAATAGCAAATAAAATACATTTTAGCTTTATTGAGATATAATTGATACATAAAATGCTGCATATATTTAACGTTCATACTTTGATGAGTCTGGACATATGCTATATTCATAAAACCATCCCCACAACCAATCTTTTTCAAAAGTTTCCTTATGTCTTTTTATAGTTTTTCATTGGTCTTTGTTTTTTTTATTCTTTTTTTTTTTTAAGATTTTATTTATTTATTTGACAGGGAGAAACACAGCGAGAGAGGGAACACAAGCAGGGGGAGTGAGAGAGGGAGAAGCAGGCTTCCCGCCGAGCAGGGAGCCCGATGTGGGACTCCATTCTGGGTCTCGGGGATCATAACCTGAGCCGAAGGCAGTCGTTTAACCAACTGAGCCACCCAGGCGCCCTGGTTTTTGTTTTTTTGTTTTGTGTGAGATGAATACTGCTTGATTTCACTTATAGAATGAATCTAAAATAGTCAAATACATAGAAGTAGAGAATAGAATAGTGCTTACCAGTGGCAAGAGAAGGGGGAAATAGGATTTAGTTATATTTTGAATTTTAGATCAAAGTAGTCTAAGAAGCATTCAAAAAACCATTTCAGTCACAGAATAAAATCTGCACACACACACAAACACACCCTGACCTTATTCAGTCATTATTACTTAATACTTTTCTGTGTATGCTGTACTTAGAAACCCAGACTCCATACAACCTTCCAACCCCTTTAATCTTTATTGCAGCAATAGTTACAGCAGTATTTCTTTTTTTAAAAAAAGGATTTTAATCTCTGCACATGGGGCTTGAACTTCTAAGATCATGAGTCTTATAAGAGATCAAGAGTCATGTTCTAAAGCTGAGCCAGCCAGATGCCCCTGAACAGATTTCATGAATCTGTTGTGGATAAAATTCAAAATAAATATAATATTCATTAAAGTCAAGTATACTGGCCAAATTCTAATCATGACTTCTATTTTTAAGTGTATTAGTTCAGGCTTTAACAAAGCTGTCAGTACATAAAAATATCTGCTAAGTTATATGGGTTGAAATCTTTATTTCAATTACAAATTATAATAAAAACTGATCTGACCTCTAGCAACAGAAAACCTCTCAGATATTAATCACTCTAAATATTTTTTAACCAAGATTTTTTTCATAAAGTGAGAACCAAATTCAAACAATCTAAAGATATACATAAATTATGAACTTTTCTTAGCTTCATGACTACTAAAACTTAGAATAAATTATAGAATCATTCCTGTAGAGAAAAATGTGCATATTAACAGAAATATGGGCTAAACTATCATAGATATGCCTCACTGCATCCTCATTAGTATAAATTAATAGGCTGATCTATAGCTAGAGATCATCCACAAGAGGAAGAAGAATGTTGGAAGAACAAATATCGCTTTTTATTTACAATGCAGATCACTGAAGGAAGAACTGCTTTGATTAGGATCATTTATTTATCTTTCTGAGATGTGGTAGAAAATGTTGAAATCATTTAAACAAATCACGAAAAACATGTCAAATATTTTTTAGTAAGAGAGTGAGTTTAGAGAAAAATGCCGTGAAACAATTAATATTCAGTCTATTGTGTTTGCATTCGTATTTACAATGCCTGGTTTGGGTGTTCAATGAATATACTTTGGAGATAATTTGAACACATTCTCTTCTGCTGTTACTTCATTTAGAGTCTCTCACGGTCCTAGAAGCCTGACTTTTTTTTTAAGTGATATTTTATGCCTTAGCCTACTATGAAAATCTATTTTGAGAGAATATAGTATAAGATTATAAGTAGGTACTCAAGAAGTCACATATAATTTGTTACTTGTATCCCCAATCTCACACTGAATGTGATACACAGGTTTAATCTAGAAAGGTAAACTGTTGCAAACTGGACATATTTATTGGTAACAGTGACTGACATAAGGCAGTAGTTTCCAACCTGCTTGAATATAAGGGAAAATACATATTTTTAGCATTGTACATTAAGAAAATATATTATGAAAAAGACCAAATGGTAGATAGCAATATTTTAAAATTAATTACCATACTATTAATCAAAGCATTCATATATTAAAGACTATATATTCATGTGAAATATTATAGCAGTACACAGACAATGCTTGGTAACTATTTGTGTAAGAGGCCAACAGAAATAAGCTCATCACTCCCCAGGCATTTGAAGCCCATAAACTGGGCTTACACTGAAGAGATCTCCTTCTCTTTTGCTCTCTTTCTCCCTCCCAGCACTCTCCTTTTGTTATCTTTTCTCATTAATTACCATTAATTCTTTTTTTTGGCATTAATTAGAATACTTAAAATGAAGGCTGTGATTTTTGTCAAAGGTTTTAATAAAAAGTATTGAAGTCACTGAGACAAAACACAAAATACAGGTTGTTCACATAAAATATTCCTATCTGCTGCAGTGGTTATTCAAGGCCGTTTGATGACCATCTCTTGTCTAAATATGGGGTAAAATTAAAGGATCAGTATATATTAGGAATATGTGGGGGAAAAACCCATGAAAAAGCTTTTCTAGTAGACAAGAATGTGTTAGCTACAAATGTGCTGTACCGGACAGCTAAATAATTTCACTCTTAGGGCACCTGGGTGGCTCAGAGAGTTAAGCCTCTGCCTTCGGCTCAGGTGGCTCAGGTCATGATCTCGATCAAGTCCCACATGACTCTCCGCTCAGCGGGGAGCCTGTTCCCCCCCACCCCTTCTCTGCCTGCCTCTCTGCCTATTTGTGATCTCTCCCTCTGTCAAATAAATAAACAAATAAACAAATAAATAAATAAATAAAATCTTAAAAAAATTTCACTCTTTATGTAATTGATACTTTAGTGTAAACAAAATGTTTTTAAAATTTTTAATCAGCCACAGGTTTACTGTGATTGTAATCTTCTTATGAGAGTTAATTTTCTAGAGTCAATGTGTTAATTGAACTAAGCCATGTAAGACATAAATGTAATCATACAATGTGTTCATTTCCCCCATTGCACAATAGTATTTGATTATATATTTCATGCACTTCATTCAAAAGCTTACAATCTATTAAAGAAGATCAGTCACATATAGGAACAACCATAACAAAGGGCATAAAATAATGAATTTAAAAATGCTTGCACAGGGGCGCCTGGGTGGCTCAGTTGGTTAAGTGGCTGCCTTCGGCTCAGGTCATGATCCCGGAGATCCCGGATCGAGCCCCACATCGGGCTGCCTGCTTGGCAGGGAGCCTGCTTCTCCCTCTCTCACTCCCCCTGCTTGTGTTCCCTCTCTAGCTCTGTTTCTCCCTGTTAAATAAATAAATAAAATCTTAAAAAAAAAAAATACTTGCACAGATACATTCTCTCTCTCTTTCTCTCTCTCTCTCACACATACACACACACACACACACACACACACACACAACAAGAAGAAAATACCATCAACTTCATTAGATTAAAATCATTATCTCAATAAACAAAATTAAAGTTATTTTAAATCTGAGTAAATTATTGAGACAATACTGTGTATCAGGCCCTGTGCTAAATACTAATGAAAGCACCATAACTAAGAAATAAATTTTGTGCTCAAAGAAGGTGCTTGTATAAAGAGACATATTTGAAATAAAACCTTTATAAGACTTTTTGTTAAAAGATACAATAAAAGCAAAGGATAATATATACTTACACAGATGATGTACGTTTTAAGTAAAAATATAAATGGAATTTAGAAAACAGAATGAATAATGCTCTCAATGGCAGGGAAGGAATGTTCCATAAGTATAAGCATGTGTCTTGGAAGAGGAGTGGAGTCCACCAGTCAAATAGGAGTAGGAAGAGTGTTATAGGAAGAGGAAAATCCATGGACAGAGCCACAGATGCTTGCAAGGGAGTCATTGTGGGTAGAAAATAACTTGAGGTTTGGTGGAAACAAAATTATAGAGTGATTAAAAAGTATCTGAATCAATTAGAGTTGAAATAGGGAAACTGAACCATTGAGTATAGTGTGTACTAAAGGTTTTCTTTTAGGGATAAGTTGTGTGTGGTTATAAGAGAGTTTTGGGAGTAGGGTCTCAGAAAGAGGAACTGGGGCCTTAGGGAAAAGTAAAATCATTACAACATCCTCGTGACTCTTGACTTTTTGCAATATACACTGAGACTCATTAGACATACTAAACATGGTGGGAGAGCAACAGGATCATATATTTTGATTTAGGAAAGCAACTTTGACCATAGTGTATGGAATATATTGCTAGAAATTAACAGCAGACAGTTTTTAAAACTTAGAATATTTTTTTTCAGTCTTCCAGACAGTGAGTTCTGTGATTATGAACTAAGAAAAGGTTAGTCAGAAAGGGGAGGAAAGGAAAGAAGGGAGAGATTTAAGAAATGTCAGAGCTTAAAATGATGGGATGTATTGTCTTTGAACTCACATATTGGTCCCCCGATCAATATGTTTTTAAGTCAGGGTTCAGATACCCCATCGGGAAATATGAGATACTAGATCAAAACACAGACGTATCTAAAGACTTCAATAGCCTCAAAATAAAAACCATCTCCTATTTAAAATAGAAGCACTAAGACAGATGCACTAAGCATTTTAGGAATAAAAAAATAAAGAAATAAAATAATAGCAATATGAGACAAGAATAAAATATGAAAAAACAACAATTGCTAGTGGAAAAATTACATGTGAACAATAAAACAAAGCAAAAATACATGGAATAAATAGTAAAAGGGGTATATGTTGGGGGAAATCAGTAACTTGAAACTTTAGAGTGAGGAACTCTCTCTTTGACCCTTTTATTATTTCTATTTAATTTTTAAACAGATTTATCATTTATAATTTCATGTTTTTTATTGTTTTTATGGCTTTTGCTCTCCCTTTGCCTTTTGGTTTTTGAAATTGTTTTTATTACCTACTTTTTTTTCTTGCATTCTACTAGTTTTCGTTGTGTATTCTCCTACTTTTTGACAATCATCTACTGTTTGCTATCCATTTATCTCTTTCTTGAGGTCCCCTCCTCCTTAATTGTTATTTTTATTTTGTGGCCCTTCTTTATAGCTGCAGTTGTTTTAACAAATTTAGGATTGTGTTGCAATCATATTGCAATTGCTTTTTTCCTATATCGAATACTATGCATTCATATTGAATAAGTTCTTTTGTTTCATGATACCATTTTTTCTACTAATTTTGTACCTTTATTCTTATAGTATGTTTGGATGAACACTAATCCCTTTTTTATTAATTCACATTTGGTTATGTTAGCCTCGCTTGGATCAGCCATAAAAAGATTCTTGTGGAAGAAGGAAAAGGCCAGAGTAGATATAAGGTTTCTATATTCAAGGTTTCCCATTTCTGTTACTACTGTAATGATCTGTCCCTTTAGGTAAACAATATTTTGAAATAAAGTATATAAAGAATTCTACATTACTGCCACTCATAGTTAAATAAGGAAATTGAACCTAGATGTTTGTATCATGGTGTTTTTAGAATTAATGTTGTTAAAGGAAAAATGGTTCATTGTTAGTGTGATATTTAGACTAACTGGATCATTAGGATTGGCATTCTAGATCCCTATTCTTTTAAGGTACTCTGACAGTTATTAAGGGGAGAAAAATCAATACCTGCCAAATATCTTTAGAGGAAAGTTAGAATTTGATGTATTCAAATGTATTCAACTTGGTTAAAGTAAAAGAAACCTGGAAAAAGCAAATACATATCTGGAAAAAACTGAGTAATGAATCATATAACAGGAAAATTATTTCTAAATGGGGGTACCTTGGTTAGGAGTCTTTAGATATTTAAGGGCATAGAATAAGATGCATCCATATTTCAAATATATTGTATTTCCTTAACTCAATGTTTTTTTTTTCCTTAACTCAATGTTTAAGAGTGTGTGTGTATATATATGTGTGTGCATATATATATATATATATAATGCATGTGTACTAGTTTTATACTGTGTATTTTAAATACTACTAGTGTAGGGGTAATAGAATATATGATATACATGCTATAAACATATAAATACATAATTTATATTCCTGGATTGGAGTACTAGACTGCGGCACTTGAAATTTTTTGTATTAACCTGCAAGAGTCTGAATTTTTACCTTATGTCAATAATAATATGAAGGAAAAGGAGTTTAAAATTACTAATAACTAATTTAAAGATCCACTGCCATTTATCCCTATACTTAACTTCCCTTTCCCTCTTTTTCTTACACAGAAACACCCAAATCATTCATTAAAAATACTACCAAAGTCAAACATGATTCTTTACAATTTGGGTGAAGCGCCTAAAGAACCAATCTGAAATTAAGATAAGTCAGATTTTAAGGATGAACATCTTTAATGATTTTCCCCTTTGACTATGAGCTGAAAGGAGAGGATTCAGTTCTTACATCTCCCTGATTGTCCATTGTCCTTTTTTTTGAATCTCATATCCCTCCATTTCTTAATTAAATTAAAACATAATCTAGGACTACCAAAGGAGAGTCTTTGTTCACCTTTTTTTTTTTTTAAACGCAATTTCCACAGAAAAATTGAGGGAAGGCAGGGAAACTTCATTTATACTGCCTTTCATCTGTTCTTTCCAGTTTCCAAAAAACTGTAAAACTGTGAGAAATGGTGCTTGCTTCATTTATAAGGTTATTATAAAGATTAAATGCATTATTATAGAGTAAGCAAAAGATAAAGATTATTATTCTCACATTTACCTTGAGTGGAAGGAAAGGAGTATAGAAGCCCAAAGATCATTCACCATCCTCTCTCCCTGGGCATCCCTTCACATCAGTTAATGGGAAATGGTTCCCCACTACAGCTACCTAATAATATGTCATGAAGCAAACATTTCACTGCATAATTATTGTGTACATAAAAATGTAGTAATGAAAATGAGATAAATGTGGTTATATTTTTATATTCTTATTAGCAACATATGAGAGATCAAGTTTTCTCATATCCTTACCAGCATTTGGTATTGTTATTCCTTTTTTCATTTTAGCTATTCTAACAAGGATATAGTAACAGCACAGCACATCATGGTCTTAATTTACATTCCCCTAGTGGCTAGTGATGTTTAACATCTTTTCTGTTCATTTGTCATACCTATATACTCTTCGGTAAAATGTCTCTTCATATCTTTTGCCCATTTTCTAAATGGAGTATTTGCTTCTTTTAACATTGAGTTTTGAGTGTTTGTAAGTTCTACATATGAATTCTTTGTCACATACCTGGTTTGAAAATATTTTCTTTTAGTCTGTAGCTAACCTTTTCATTCTCTTAATAGCGTTTTCACAGCATATATTTTTGGTCTTGATGAGGTTATGTTAATCAAATTTTTCTTTTTCAGAAGTCATTTTCTGTCATGTTTAAGAACTCTCCAATAAGCCCTAGTTTCCAAATATTTTCTCCTATTTTTTATTCTAAAAGTTTTATAGTTTTATATTTCGAGTATATGACCCTTTTTGAGTTAAGTTCTGTGAAAGTTGTAAGGTTCAAGTTAAGGCTCTATAAATCAATCTATTGATCTATCTATCATACATCTATCTATTGGATATCCAATTACTCCAGCCTCATTTGTTGAAAAAACTACCTTTCCTTGATTGAACTGCTTTTGCATCTTTCTCAAAAGTCATTTGAGCATATATCTATAGGTCCATTTTGTGGTGCTCTCTTTTGTTTCTTCGGTCTCTCTGTCTATGTCCCACCAATTGCGCACAGTCTTGTATTACTGATAATGAGCTTGAAATCTATAGTCTGATACTTTCCACTTTATTCTTCTTTATCAAAATTGTTTTAGCTATTTCAGTTCCTTTGTTTTTACAGATAAATTTTAGAATAATCTTGTTTATATCTTCAAAACTTGCAGGGATATTTGTTAAGATTTTGAGAATTGTCATCTCTACTGTGTTGAATCTTCCAATCTACAAATATGATATAGAATGTATCCTGTTAGTTCTGGAAAAGATGTGTATTCTTCTGTGGTTGGGTGGAGAATTTACAAGTGTCAGTTGAATCCTCTTGGGTGGTGATATTTTGGGCTCCTTAAAAAAGATTTTTTATTCATCTCCAAAGCCAGTTATCACATCATTCTGATCCCTGTTCCTATTGTCATATTTCCTTATTTGACGGATGCTTTTGCTTCCCTTTTCCATTTGTAAGGACACTTGTGATTACATTGGACTCACCTAGATATTTCACAATAATCTCCTTGTTCCAAAATCCTTAACTTAATTACAGCTGCAAAGTCATTTTTTCTGACACAAGGTAACATCTTCACAAGTTCAAGGGATTAGGATGTGGATGTCTTGGGGAGGGAATTATTTTGCATGCTATATAACTGTTTAGAAGTGGTAATCTTGCATTTGGAATTGGAATCCAGTGTTAAATTAATGTAACAATTCTTTGCAAAAATTTTTAATTGCGAAAATTAGAATTAACTCATTGAATTGATTATTAGAATTTTAATAAACACACAGAATGATGCACAGTGCCAATTCTTTAAAGAGACAGGAATATTGGAGGGGTAATTTCATCTAAAGCAATGGAAAATATTCCCCAATTCTCTCTCTAAATCACAGTATAAGACAATAGTGTTTAATAAATTGTTTCTACCCATTATTTTAATGCCTTGAGTATGGTACATAGTGAAGAAGAAATGCACAGATAATACAATTTCTATGGTTGTAAAACATGGGCTATCTCTTGGTGATACATTTTTATTCATCTTTTTTGTACACACCATACCTTTTATTGATGAATATGGATTGGCATAGTCATTTAAAAATATATTGAAGTAGTGTTGCATAGAATACTTTTTTTCTCTTCATCTGCTTTAATTTATTCCAGTTGTAACTGCCATTGCCTTCCATAACCACAGAATAAATCTCACTCTAGGATCAATTACTATAGTTTAGAATTAGTTGTCAGTTGTTTATGATTAAATGAAATTCAGCGTACCATTTTAAAAATAACTTTTATAAAACATTTGAACTTAGAAAATGATATACATGATTACATTCGAAAAATCTGTATGAAATTACATAATACCTTTTCTTCATATTCCATTTTTCCATATTTCCATTCCATTCTATATTTCAAAAATAAATACCTAAACAAATATTCAGTATATTTAAAATATAGTCCATTATCTAACGTTAAATAATTTGCCACCTCCAATAAAATCTGTATTTATCAATTTTAGAATTTCCTAAATGATTTTCTTTTTGCTTTGTTTGCATAATAGTAAGAAAATTGTTTTCAAAACTTTTTGTCAGCATTATCACTGAAATATTCTTATTCTTAAAGAAATCCGTTAAAATGAAATCTTGTTAAAAGAAATTCAGTTATAAAGAAGCATGTATGTATCTTTTCACTTAACATTACTATGACTTTATAAGTAATTATTACTTAACACTGTGATAACAAGCACAGCCATCATTGTATCTCATATAACTATTATTAGTTGAATTGTATCCTGCAAAATTATTTGTTGGAACTCTAATCCCCAGTATCTCAAAATGTGACTTTATTTGGAGATAGAGTCTTTATAGAGGTAAACAAGTTAAAATGAAGTTATTAGTTTGTTGTCCTTAAAAGGGCAAATTTGGACAGAAGCATATTCACACACAGGGGAAAAAATGTAAAGATAAAGGAAGATATTGGGGTGATGCTTTTATAATCTAAAGATGCCAGCAATCTATCAGAAACTATGGGGAGACATGGAACAGATTCTTCTTCACACCCCTCAGAAGAAATCAATCTTGCTGACACCTTGATTTCAGACTTCTAGACTCTAGGACTGTGAGACAACAGATTTCTGTTGTTTAAACCACTGAGATGTAGTGATTTGTTATGGTAGCCCTAGCAAATTAACACAATAACTTAGACTTTGCATACCATGTTTCCACTGGTATATTGAACTGTTCTATAAAGACAAGGATCATTTCTCTTTTGTAACAGTTCTAAGCGCATATCACATTGCATTTGAATAATTTATTTTTTTGTTCTTGTTGCAGAAAAGGTGATTGGATAAGATTTTAATAAAGAATTGATGGGCCGGGTAGGGTTAGCTTGATTAAAGAGTAAAGTTTTATGCTTGATAGAAATTCACATAAATCCCAAACCTAAACTGGCTTTTCAAATGCTACCAGGATCACACCACTCCTCTGAGACAGATCTAAAACCAAGTTAACATATTAACAATCTCCATTGTCTCTATATTTGTTTCTTCTTACAAAGCAACAACAACAACAAAATTACACTTAAAAGGAGATGTGGAATGATTGGTAATCTCATATCTTGCTACAAGATTTTATAATCACTCTGGAAAATTTTTGCAGGCTCTTAGAAAGTTATGCATGTTCTTATCATACAACCCAGCCATCCTGCTCCTAGGTATTGCCTAAGATATAATGAAAACATATATCCACACTATGATTTGTTCATAAATATTTAAGGCAGCTTTATTCACAGTTGCTGAAACCTTGAAACAACCCATATGTCTAGCAACAGATGAATGGATAAACTAAATGTGGTACATTTATATGAATGGAATACACTTCAACAATAGAAAGAATAAGTGTATACATGGATGAATCTCAAAAACTGTGAAAGAAGCTAAACATAAAAGATCACATAATGTGTGATTACATTTATATGACATTCTAGGAAAGACAAAATTGTCCTGACAGAAAACAGATCAATATTAGCCAGGGTCCAAATATGGGTGAAGATTGACTAAAAAGGGGCAACAGGGAACTTTCTGAGTTTTGGAAATGTTTTATATTTTGATTCTAATGGTTGTTATACGACTGAATACATTTGCAAAACATTTCCGACTGTATAATTTAAATTGGTGAAATTTATTATATATAAAGTAAGCCTCAGTAAACCTATTCTTTTAGAAAGCCAATTATAGGGGTGCCTGGGTGGCTCAGTTGGTTGAGCGACTGCCTTCGGCTCAGGTCATGATCCTGGAGACCGGGGATCGAGCCCCACATCGGGCTCCCTGCTCGGCAGGAGGCCTGCTTCTCCCTCTCTCACTCCCCCTGCTTGTGTTCCCTCTCTGGCTGTGTTTCTCTCTGTCAAATAAAAAAATAAAATCTTAAAAAAAAAAAAAAAAAGAAAGCCAATTATAACTCAAATTTACCTGATGATTTAATTTTACATCTTTCAAAGAGTAGGTGTATTTTCCAAAACATAATGTGTCATGTTATTTGTTGTCTATTTTTAAAATATGAAAAGCATAGGCTTTGAGTTCAGGCACACCTGGGTTTGAAATCTGACTTCTTGTTTACCAGGAATGTGACCATGAGAACTGTATTTAAATTCTCTAAACCTCGGTTTCTTCCTTTGTTTGATGAAGTTCTGAGAGGCATCACAAGATCATTTTTATACTTTATTATCACTTTTAAACTTCTTTGTGCTGCTCTGCTAAGAACCAGGAGAGAGGGGTCACAAAGGCGGCATGGTTCTTGCCCTTGTGGAGCTTACAGTCTGGAAGGGAAGGCAGACATTAACGACTATACTTACAAAAGAAAACTACAAAAGGGAAATAAAAGACTTATTAGAGCCATTAAAGTTGACCTAATGAATTACTCTGGGCATCAGGCTATAGTGTCAAAGGAAGCCTCCCTCAGAAAGGAATTATTTCAAGTGCAATCCGAAAAATAAATAAGAGTTGGCCAGTGAACAGGTGGCAAATGGTTTCTGGCGTAGTAGAAGGCTCTTGCCATAACCTCGGGATATTATTCATTAAACCAGAGGAAGTGCTGAATAGTTAGACTGAGTTGAATTTAGAGAGGGTGGCATGAGATTGGAGAAGTTAGCAGAAGAAAGAAAATCCCAAAGGTATTAAAGGTTAATTTTTAGAGTCAAATGAGGTGATACTCATATTTTAAGTCAAGAAAACACGAACAATCCAGAATTGTCTTTTGCAGACCTGAGGTAACTCATGTTAACTAATGGTGTCAGTGTTGTTACAGTAATTATGTTATGTACCTGTAAAACCGAATCCAGTTGAAACTTGTATCTTGCTCCGTGATAACTTTATTAATTCTCCTTTCAATCCTCTTAGGGCATTGAATATAGGTTAGATTCGGTAGAATGTTAATTCAGACAGTGTTGTTAGTAATTTCATTGCTTTGCTATTTTTTCCAGTATTTGGCATTTTTATATTAATACTATAGTAACTAATCTAATTTTTAGTTTACAAAATGCCAAAATACCATATTTAATCAAAGTTGCTCTGGACTTTTCCCACATCTGACATATAAACACTCCTACACTTTGGTTGCTACTGAATATTTTTTTTTTTAATTTCCAGTCTGTCTTTTAATTAAGAGAGAAATAGAACAAATTAAATGGGTTACATACACTTTTGTTGCTATTTGCTACATGTTAATTCTGTAGACCTCCCAACTAACACAAGAATCTGTGCCTCTATGATAGTAAAGATCAGTCAGCTGACTTGGTGAGTTTCTTTCTAAAGCTCAGATTCTATGACTTATTATTTCTAGCTTATATTTATTCCCTTTGAAGGTGGAAGTAATTTATTAATCTTGTGACTTGTCATAAGAAGACTTCAAAAAGTTGTTTTTTTTTCATAAAGAGTTATAGGAAGGTCAATTTCATAAATAAAAGGTAATAAATGAAGCAATGGTGTATATAATCCTGACTAACAATCTTATCTTCCCTGAAATGGAATGTATACTCAATCCAAAATATTTTGAGAGTCTAAGATATCTGGGAAATTCTATTTCTCCCTTTCAGTTACTACTGTGGAACTGTTCCTTAAAATGTGCTCTTGATTCATGTGTTTGGATTTATTTATATAGAGAATAATAAGATCTAATTAAAACAATAGTAGCAATACATACTTTTTTGTTGACAGCTAGACATATATTGGTCTTAAGTATGTTTATCTGGCTAGGGATTGTGCTGTATTTTTTTTTTTTTTAAGATTTTATTTATTTATTTGACAGAGAGAAACATAGCAGCTAGAGAGGAAACACAAGTAGGGGGAGTGAGAAAGGGAAAAGCAGGCTTCCTGCCAAGCAGGGAGCCTAATGCAGGGCTAGATCCTGGGACTCTGGGATCCTGACCTGAGCTGAAGGCAGCCACTTAATGACTGAGCCACCCAGGGGCCCCTGTTGTGCTATGCCTGATGTTTGCTATAGCTGTGTTGCCGTGAGTCTTCAAATTCTTCCAATATCCTTGCTTTTTTAACCCCCCCACCTTGTTGATTTGGGCTTCCCTGCATACTTCTCCTCAGAGAGATTCTGTGTATTGTAGGTTTCTCAGCTATAAGCTCTGTTGGTATATGGTAAAGTGTGGGGAAGTGGAAACATTCTATAATCTCATAATTAAATTTTAGTCTTTTAGTGGGCCTCTATCCCTGGGCTGTGAATTTAATAAGTGTTCCTTAGGTTTTGTTTCCCACTTAGATGAGGCAAGAAGCCTCAAATTGTCGGAGAATGATAAAGCTGTTGGGATAGAGTTTTATAAGTCTGTTGGGATTAAGTTTTTAAGTCTTTTTCTCTTAAAAGTAAACTTTTGTTATGGAGGATGTTCTTGTATGAATTTTCAAATTCTCCTCCCTTTATCAGTGTCATAAGTGGATGTTTCCTGGCTCTTCACCATGAGAACCTTATGTGGTTCCTGGCTGTAGCGTCTCCAATAAAGTGCCCTCCCTGTTTCCAGACAGTAGCCCTCAAGAGCTTCTTACTCTCAACTTAGCCCTCACTCAGCCTCCAGCACGTAATTAAAATTACCTTGTTGAGTGTCCCTGCCAGTTACATGTTTAGAGGCTTCTGCTCCAGTTAGGGAGATGTAGATTGTGATTCTGGATTTGCTTGTCTATTCAGATTTTGGGGTGGTGATTTGCCCTCGGACTTCAGTCTCTGATGGGTCTAAAAAAACTATTGGATTTCTGTTTGTCAGCTTTTTTCCACTGTGAGGAACTTCCAAGGTCTTTACTTGGTAGCACTAAAGTCAACCAGAATCTCCAAAAACTGTTTTTGAAACACAAAACACTGTTTTTAAACCTCTGAGTCTATGAATAATATTTTTGGTATTGGAACAATTGGTCAACAGAGAAGCAATGAGATGCTCAACATACTTCCTTAGAATGAATTTCTGATGTCTGTTTCTATATATACTTTTATAAATGCTACCTTCAGATAAGCAAGGAAGTAATTACAACTGTGGTTCTAAAACAGATTAACACACCACGCTTTCTGGCATGCTTTTCAAACACTTTGTTTAGTCTGTTGCTTAATTTGCATATGATGTTAATAAAACAAAAGGTTACAATAACAGTAACAAAGGATTGATGATGTTGCTCATCTTTAATATGGTGTTTTATTTCCAGTATACACTTGAAGATTTAAAGAGAGCATTTTTATGTATGCTTTGTATTTCTATGTGGGTTTCATGTTTCTAAGGCTCTTGCTTTGAGAGGCAGTATGTATCCAGAATTCTCCATGTTTCCAATTCAAAATGAGTCAGAAACTAATACTATAATCTGGAGATGTTGAAATCAGAGGAAATGTTTGCAACTGCCCATGTAGATGTATGGTTTCTCTGTGTAATCCAGAGGTTCAATATAAGATAATAGACATTCTGACTTATGAAACATAGAACAGAACCAAGAATTGACTAATAAACAATAGAGAAATAGAGAATTGGAAAAAGAGACTCTCAATTGCAGTAGGAAATATTTCTTTTAGTCAAACTCAGTTAAAGATGTTTATTGCCACCTCTCTAGTTAGAAAAATGGATCATAACTTATAAGAAATGCACATTATATACAGTCTATGGTATGTATATGTACATACATATGTAACTAATTTGTGTCTATACATATATGTAGTACTTTTTAGTTGATGTTGCCTTACCTCTATCATAGTGATTCAATCATTGGCAATTTATCATTGTATTTATAAATTATGAAATAAAAAAATGAAAGTGTTGCAACTAAGGACAGTAGAAATCATGATAATATTGCACCAAATAATTAGATTAGAAAAGCAGTATACTTTACAAAAATATTCCCCAAATTTAGCATGCATAAAAATAAAATGGAAATGTTGCTACAAATACAGATTTTGGAGACTAACTTGCATACCCTCTGTTTCAGAACAGTTTCAGTTGAAACTCCAGTATCAGAATTTTTTTTTAAAGATGTTATTTATTTATCTGTTAGAGAGAGAGAGCACACAGGGAGAGCAGCAGGTAAAAGGAGAAGCAGGCTCCTGGCTAAGCAGGGAGCCCAATGTGGGACTTGATCTCAGGATCCTGGGATCAAGTCCTGAGCAAAAGGCAGATGCTTAACCAACTGAACCACCTAGGTGTCCCCAGTATCAGAATTTTTAACAGGCACTTCAGAGAAGTGTCATACTGTGTATTCTACATTGTGTGTATAATGACATTTATTTCTATTTTGGATAAACACGTGTTTCATTAATAAATCTTATGGTAATTTATAGCACAATAATAAAATGTTTCTAACATTATTAGTGCCTGTTATGTTCTCAACACAGCATCCTTGAAGAGCTCTGTGATAACTCTTCTCTGTAGGTCAGAAATTACAGTGGTAACTGCTGTCACTGAATTTGGAAACCTAATGCAGTAGGGATGACTGGATCCCTGGGTGCCACAAGCCAGGAGGGGGGCTGCACTCAGCTGACAAAGGCAAGGTGGGCGTGGTTAGCATAATGAACGGCAGAGTCAAAGCAGCAATCAGAATGTCCTGACTCTGAGACCTATGGTGTTGGCTAGTTAATTGCAGTGTTTCTAGAAATAAAAGAGATGCAAAGTTCACTAAATTCTCACTTGATTTGTGTAAGTGGAAGAATTCTAGATCAAGTGAACAAAAGTCTAACTTACCACTCTCCGTCAATTCCCAAACCTGCTACAGTTTACAGAGCAAATCTCAAAGGTATGTAATATGCATATTTCATTTAATACTCATATCCCTATGAGGATAATATTATTGTTATTTAATTTACAGTTAAGGAAACTATTGCTCAGATTAATTCAGGGATTTTTTTTTTCTATAGGCAAATAGTCATAACTCAGCTGCATAAATTTTAACTCAGGTCTCTAGGATTTTAAAATCTCGCCTTTCTACTGTTCTAAATTGCAACCTATTGCTCCTAGGCATTGGAGCTAAATGTTTCTTCCAAAAATTAGGGAACATGTTAATGTAATCCATTTAATCAATAAAAAGTTGCAGTGAAGAGTCTTATCTTACTATCAATCACTATGCTAAAAGATTAGAGGGCCTAGGACTCAGTATTTTCCCTTTGTCTCCTCCTGATTACTCGCTAATAAAAATAATACTTGCTCCAGTGACAATTTAAGAAAAAATATTTTTTTTTTAAGAAAAAATATTTTTAAAAAATTGAAATAAATATCAATCCAGTTTTTTTGTGAAATACATTTGATATAAAATGTAATAGATTCACTGTATATTGTTCAATCTATTGGCTATAAAATGGGACCCATATAATCCCACTAATTCAAAGAAGTTCTTTACTTCATTTCCTAGCTTCTACCTCAGAGGAAAGGAAAAAAATCATTCTGAGTTCATCTCACCAAATGATTCACTGAAAGAAGGTACAAAAGGAATCCATAATAAGTTACCGCCTTCCCTTTTTATACCCCTGCTTTAAACTAAGGCCTGTTCTTTCAGGGATAGACTTCAGGTTTCTCTTTGTAGTTCTCTTCTATCTTCCTGGATTACAATTGCTAATATTAGGGCTGCTGAAGGTAGCACTAACAAGTATTTGAGAAGTAAGCTGTTATTGTTGTCAGGCATCTTGACATAACAATGAGATCATACACATTCCTCAACCAAGGTTAGAATTACACTGGAAAACCTCTAAGAGTAAGGATTTATAACTTTCTTTATATGGCAAGATTAGGTAATTTACAATAGAGTAATTTTAAAAGCTAATTTAAAAAGTCATCTTGTTGTTTTAGGTCATCCTTTCAAATTTGACATGGATAATTTGAAACTCTGGAAAGAAAGATCACCAAATTCCTGGACCCAAATAATAATTTTCTCACCTTAATAATCTCATCAACATGACTTGCCATTCATTTCATCATAAACAACTGACTTATCATGAGATGCTCACATTTCCTTCAACTAAGAACTAAGTTTCTTCTCAATACTTCCTTTCTATTTAGGGTTTATTTTCATCTCATTTAATCAACCTCTGTTTTGATGCATAGTAATCCCCTGATCCTAGCTGTTTTGATAAAGTTTATTCTCTTGTTCATTCCAAAAATAATTATGGAAACACAGAACTCTAAGACCTCAAAGATAAATACTTATGGATATATTTTGCTTTGTGTACTGGACTCTCTAGGGTCGCCTTCCAAGAAATAACTTAGTAGAGATGAGAGAGGAACTATAATTTTTAAGTATCTTATTTAAAGGCAGAGGAAAATTTTCCAACATCATTTATATTTTTCAATTTGATTTAACCCATATATATGGTTAATGGAGTATAAACTGCAATTTTTGTTTTCTAAGAAATATGCAGGTGTTATATTAAAGATTCCATGAGCTGAACCTCTCAGCTGACACAAAAATCTTGAGACGATAGAATGTTAAACTTTGTAATCACGTAGCTAACATTTTTACAGATGGCATATATGTAGATTGAAATGACAGATGTTTGTTGGGCAACCCCCTATGGAGAAAAACATTTTGTCCAATGTTTCAGTTTACTCTACTAAGAATTGCTAAACAGCATGTGAAAATGGATTTTTTGTTTACATTTCATTCTAGAGATAGGCAATCAAACATTGACTTGAATGAAGTAAGGTTCAATCAAAATACACTTTGGGCAAGCCATGTGACATACTCAGGATGTCCTTGAACAGCTTGCTCAAGATTAAGCCCAATTCAAAGTGCCAAGCACTATTTTAAATACTTAGAATGCAACCATAAACAAAACAAAGATCCCTGTTCTACCCTGCTTTTGTGGAGCTGATGTTCCATAGGCCAGAAAGAGATAATGCATACAAGAAATATGCAAATCATGGCATATCCTACAAAATAATAAAAGCTGTAGGAAAAAGAAAAAGTAGAACAGTGTAGGGGGAATAGTGAGAGTAGCAAAAGCATAAGGTGAATACAGTGTTGTCTGTTGATTGGTGAGGAAACAAAGATTGAAGAAGGCAAGAGTGAGACAAGAACATTCTGGGCAAAGGCAGCCCCAGAGTAAAGGACCTATGGCCAGTTGGTGCCTGGCAAATTCTAGAAACATCAAGTAGACAGTGTGTCTGGAATGGAGATGATTATAGATGAGAAGAGATGGATGCAAATCTGAGGTCCATAGGCAAGTTTTTGTCTCTCTTATCAAATCCTATAAGCATCCAGCACCTCTCTTTAGAATATGAGGTTGCTAAGCATCATCATCTTTTCTTAGGAGGCCTCAGCAGCCGAAAATCTTAGATATAAAATTCCTCATTTAATCCTTTTATATGGAGAATTTACTGCCTTACCCTAACAACATATGTATTCCACATTCATCTGAGAAAATACATTTTTTCTTTTATTTTAAAAGAAACAATAATGTTACCAAATTACATAAGTGAATTTTTAGGAGAAAAAAATACTTAGAAGATTCTTTTCTTTTCTTTTTAAAAATTTTATTTATTTATTTGACAAAAAGAGAGAGATCACAATTAAGCAAAGAGGCAGGCAGATAAAGAGGGGGAAGCAGGCTCCCTGCTGAGCGGAGAGCTAGATGTGGGGCTTGATCCCAGGACCCTGAGATCATGACCTGAGTCAAAGGCAGAAGCTTAAACCTCTGAGCTACCCAGGCACCCCAAAAGATTATTTTCTATTTGTAATACTGGGAGTAAAAATCAGGAGAGTAGTCTAAATATCAGTGACAGCTCTTGAATTGGTAAGCAGTTAGTATAGGTGCTCTTCATGTTGAAAAACTGGTGTATAGAAGATTTCTAATACAAATATTACTAAGAATCTCAAAGAAGAATATAAGAATTAGCATTATTACAATACTATTTCTAATCAAAACCCTTAAGCAAATCATGGTGATATTTTCACTCACATGTGGGAAAAGACTTGAGAAATATTTATGCTATAATTACTGAATTATAGGATATAGCAATTAAAAACTAATAATTTAACTCATGATGGCCAGACCCAAGCAATTTGATTGAGGCATATTATTACGTACAGGTGAATATGATAACATGAAATATGATACTTCCTATTAATATCACCGTGAATGAAAAGCTGATCTTAAAATGAAATTAGCAATAAGTTGTAAGATTCAAATTCTCATTAAAGCAAGCATGTATTTAAAATGAGGTGTTAATTTTAATAAAATTCAGGCTTTCTATTCTCTACCAATTTAATTATTTGGGGACATATTAATCTTTATTGGAATTTTGAGGGTCTCATAATACAGTGTGTGGTATGACCACAATATTTAAAAATCAAAGTATCAGTGAAAACTTCCAGTAAATGATTATTGAGAAATCTATAAAAAGCATACATACAAAGGAAGGGACTTGACTAATTCAGAACTCACACTCTCAATGTAGGGTTTTCCTTTTTTTTAATTAACAAGTCAATAGGTCTTTATGGCTTGTGTTCTAAATAAAATACAGTGTATAAGTCAAATCAAATGGAATAACTACTTTACGTCCATCGATGTGTGGAAGTCCAATCTGTGGCTGCTTCTGTGCTCCAGTGGCAGAGTGGAGGACTTCTTCATGGGATGGTGTGGTCGGCAAAGCCAAAAATATGTACTATCTGGTCCTTATAATAAAAGATGGCTGCCTCCTGATAGCCTATTTGCATGAAAGTAAGTAGTAGCTAGATGTATAGATAAGTACAATACAACTTCCCTTTTTCCAATTCAGTTGTTACCTTTATTGAACTATTCTAAAACAAGCCCTGTTTCAATAATGAAATAATCAGAGAGAAGAAGTCTTCTCTTGTCTTCCCTAACTTATCTTCATCAGTCTCTCACACCAGTTATAAACCCTTTAATCCCAGACACTTAACACAGAAATTCCCTGGGGGACTACAGAAAAGCAGGGAT
The DNA here is from genome assembly GCA_004023965.1 of Spilogale gracilis. Classification (NCBI taxonomy): domain Eukaryota; kingdom Metazoa; phylum Chordata; class Mammalia; order Carnivora; family Mephitidae; genus Spilogale; species Spilogale gracilis. Next base: position 41,486 of record PITA01002357.1, read on the forward strand.
GTTGGTGTCATTTGCTAACATACCTCCCTCAGTTAATCTTCCCACTCTGGACTCACTTCTTACGTGGTAAGCAACAAAATAGGAACTTGGTTGATTCAGATGCCCAGTCCTCAACCTAGGGTTTCACATAATACCAAACAGAGAAAGACTCGTTATCATGCTATCCAGGCATCCCTTAGATATAGGATCTCTTCATTAGCTTATTAGTCTGAACATATTGCTAAGGTTTTCTATTTTCCTAATTGCAAGTATCTCTCCTATATATATCTTAATTCATTTGGGTCACAGAGGGTATATTTTCATTCTCCCCGTTCCATGACAAATTTGAGATATGACTGGGGTTCTCAGGTCCATGAGCCTGGATGCCCCTCAGAGCCTTCTCAGCTTTATGATGTCCACACAATGTGAAACAGGAGCTGACACTCTAAGGCTCCACCCAAATAACAAGGCACAGGATGCTTCTACACTTAGATTCTCCGCAACCACTTGGGAGGTTCTTGCCATTTCTCTTCATATTTGGAACCCATCTCTGACGGTATAGCAGAGCTTCACAATAAGGATAAGTTGCAGACTTCAACACTGTGTTTCCCTTCAATCTCTCTCTTTAAAAAAAAAAAAAAAAAAAAAAAGATTTTATTTATTTGACAGAGAGAAACACAGCCAGAGAGGGAACACAAGCAGGGGGAGTGAGAGAGGGAGAAGCAGGCTTCTTGCTGAGCAGGGAGCCCAATGTGGGACTCGATCCTGGATCTCCGGGATCATGACCTGAGCTGAAGGCAGTTGCTTAACCAACTGAGCCACCCAGGCACCCCAATATCTCTCTTTCTTAACCAGCCCAGAGAAATACTGTTTTATCTAGGGTAAAAAAACCCATTATGGCTGATAAATTAGAAAATGATAGATGACGTTCAATATCCATTTTCCCTTTCCTTTGTTTTAAAATTCCTTGAATTTTAACAGGGTACCCTGACATCCAGAGACAAAGGGGGTGGGGAACCAGTTTTATTTCTTAGCCTCCTTTCGAGTTAAGTGTGGCTATGTTACCATGCTATGACCGTAGATATATGAATAGATATGATATGAGCAATTTTCAGGTTGTGCCATTAAAAGGACTGCCTTGCCTTGATACAGTAAAATTTTCAGAAAGATAAAATCATAATAAGCAAACAGAAAATGAATACGTAGCAAAGATTTTATATAACATGTTAATTAATGAGGGAACAAGCTATATGTTATGACAGGTTCAAAGATCATCTGAAAATCATGGATTTCATAGGCAACTTTATAAAACATGTTAAGGTAACTGGATTAGATACAAAATTGAATAATGGCCGCAAGGCTATAACAATAAGAAATTAGCAAGAAACTTCACTAAGTCTGGGACTCTTAATTAACAGTGAGATTAACTACCTATGTTTCTCAGACAATGGTTGTGTAACCTTTGCCTTCCTATAACGTAGAAAAGGTTTGCTACCCAAATTTCAATCTTTTTTTTAGTTATTCAGTTTCAGGTAATTTTTTTTCTGTCATGCTCGAGTTCTCTTCTTTTGCATAAAATGTGGATATTATACCAGGAGCTGAAGCAAACATCTTGACTGTAGAAGATGAAAATGTTTAAAGTGGCAGAGGAACAAATAAGGGGGTCATGTATACCCAGGATCAGCAAGCACATGTAACTTTCCCTGGAAGATTTTACTTTATGTAGTTGGGAAAATTATCAGGATTCTGGGTTTTTGATAGCTAGATCTCTATCCTAACAACAGAATTTTCTACCAAACATGGGTCACTCTGAAAAAAACTAAAATATTTTGCCTTAACTGTTGACTGGAAGTCACCGAGGAAACATATATTGTGTACTTGAAAATCGGTGAATCTTGTTATTTCATAGTAAGGTAAAACTGTTGCTTGTAATCTTTTGGAAGTCAGGCTACAAGCCAACTATATTTGGGAAACTTGGAGAAATGTTTTCAAAATAAGTAATATTGACTTGTGTCAGTTTTTTCTTTCTGCTTTTACAAACACCTGTAAGTCAGAGAAGAAATCAAGCCACAGTCATACACTTTGAACACAGAGAAGGAAGGGATTACAGCGTTGCTAAGGGAACCTCTTACTGCCTATAGCTTGCAACTGAACTTGAGAAATAAAACTATAATTTGGGGCTGCTGAGAGGTGGAAGCGATGAGTGACTCTGTCCCTACAGGAAAGCACATAGCAGAGGCTCTGGAAGAGTCAGGGTTCTGACCATAGCTTTTCCTCAGCTCACCTTCTTTGCTCTCTCACAGACAATGGTGGCCAAACCACCCACACAGATATTTGTGATGTTGTCACCGCCTGAGCTACAGTTTCCAAACAGTGTTGTTTCTGAGTTGGAGCAACAGCCCATTTGTAAATAAATGACAAGACTTTTGGCAGTTAAGCACCATTATAAGGTGTTATCTTTACTTGATTTTTTGATGAGAGAGCTGTTAAACTTTATTGTTAACTTTCTTTTTGGACATCTACTAATAGAATTTGTGTGTGCGTGCGTGTGTGTGTGTGTGTGTGTGTGTGTGTTTGTGTGTGAAAGAAACCACAAAACTCTGACTATTGAATTCTGAAGGAAAATATCTGTAATCCTAAAATTGTGCCCGGCAGGAATTACGTAATCACCAGGAAGGCCATATTATCTAATGTCTCTTCATACATGGCCACAAAGGATAGTGGACAAAGAGGTCCTTCACAACTACCATATGTTCCAGTGGAGGGTCTTGCTATAGTATTGGTGAGGATTTAGCGTGACAGTTGCCTAACATTGTTCTCCATTATTTCTTTTTCTGAAAGGAAGTTTTTAAATTGCTCTCTTTCTGTTTGTGATACACATTTGAGATCTTGAGATCGAAAAAGACACCTAATATGAGTATTAATTTTTGGTCATTAGTCATGTATGGACCTGCAGAAGAGGAATGTCCATAACCAGAGGACTTAGACTTTGAGATGAATGCAGTAACATCATCAGTCATTTGGTTGTCTGTCTTGTGAAGAGGTTTAGTATATTTTTGCGTGTATATTCTTAATATACCAAAGGGGAATATTGTGTTAGAGACTGCCAGTTTACCCTTAAATCTATTACTTTCTTCTTCCTTTAAAAATGGAATCTTCAGGGGTACCTGGGTGGCTCAGTTGTTAACAATGATTTTGACTCGAGTCATGATCCCAGAGTCCACAGATCGAGCCCCACATTGGGCTCCCTCCTCAAGGGGGAAACCTGCTTCTCCCTCTCTCACTCCCCCTTCTTGTGTTCCCTCTCTAGCTGTGTTTCTCTCTGTCAAATAAATAAATAAAATCTTTAAAAAAATGGAATCTTCAAATTTTAGTTGGGCACACAGTCTAGACCCTCTTTCCCTGCACTCCTTCATTCCCCCAGAAAAGCTACAGTTTCTAGTCTACCTTGCAGCTTGGTATGGTCATATGTTCTGGCCAGTGAAATGTTAACAGATCCGTGATGGGCAACTTCTTCCAAGACATGGGCATGACTTACACTTCCTCTGTTTTCCATTTCCTAATGGCTGTAATGTGGATCCAGATTATGGGAACTGGAGACACAAGCTATGTGTTGAGGATAGAAAAAAAGAGAGGGAACGAGATAGAGACAGAGCACCTGGGTTGTCAACATGGCCAAGCTTCCACACTAGACTAGACCACAACCTTAGATTCTTCTATGAATGTGTACCCTCTTATATTAAAAAGTTTGGGCTTCTGAAAAATCAGAAACAGTGGTACACTAGAAGAAAAATCCCTTAGTTTTGATATCTTCCTCAGGAAATTGATGCTGCCAATTCTTTGAGAAGAGGGCAAAGACTGATAGGAAACTACAAATATACATGTGTGCATGTTTACATAAATTTGGATATGATGGTATGGCTATTACCGTGACTGTGGTGATCGTTTCACAGGTGTATGCATATGTCCAAACTCACCAAGTTGTATACATTAAATATGTGAAGTTTTGTATTTAAATTATACCTTGAGGCACCTGGGTGGCTCAGTCAGTTAAGTGCCTGATTGTTGGTTTAAGCTCAGGTCATGATCTCATGGACAGTGGAATCAAACTCCACAACGGGTTCCATGCTCACTGGGAAATCCGCTTGAAGATTTTCTCTCTCTCTCTCCCTCCCTCTGCCCTCCTCCCCTCACTTTCTTGCTCTCTCTAAAATAAAAAAAAATATTCAAAAATTAAATTATACCTCAATAAAATGTTTTTTTAAACCTCCTTTAACTCCACATCTCCCTCCACCAATAGACTTACCTCATTTGCAGCCAAATTTCTAAAAAAAATTTAAGCCACAAATAGATTTGTTCACTTGGCATATATTCATCATCCCAATGTAATTCAAACCAGTGGTTCCATGTTGTTAAATATAAGAATTTTCAGTCATCAACTTTCTTCTTTATTCCTAAAGCACTGTCATTGGCTTGTGGGATGACACTTTCTCTTATTATTACTATTATTATTTTCCCTGTATTCTCTGGTTGGCCATCCCTAGTAAAGACAGATCCTATACAGAGAGAAATGAAGCCATAGAAAAGAAAAAAAAATGCACAGAGGGGATTCCATGACAGTACTGCCTTATGAGATCTAACATGGGCCCCTGCACTGAGTTTCACACTTTATTAATATGTATCTTTTAAAGTATGAAAATGAGCAATAGATTTTTAAGTGTTTTTGAAATTTCAGGCATGTACTTCCCAAAACATAATGGGTATGAAGATCAAAATCTTAATTATTCTTTAGTGTGAAACCAAGACTCAAAGTATGCTACACAAAGGAAGAATACCCCTTTTAAATTTCCTATTGACCAATCATATTAGCCAATTATATTTATCTTCATCAGAATTAAATTCAGTCAGTTTAGCATTATGCTTATCAAAACAGCACTTTATTAAATATTTCAATTTGTGAAATGTCACCAAGGCAAAGTGAATTTAATGGAAAAGTGTAGTATTTTTTTAAGCCATTGAATCTCCAATTTGCCCAACACATTTTATGCATTTTAATTTAATAGATTTCATATTTGATGAGTTTTACTTATAATTCTACTGGCAAGGTTGTTGAAAGAAGCTACTTTTTCCTTAAAAAGGTCAGAAATCAGAACTTATTTTGACCCACTGTTAACAGATCTTTATAAGGGAAGTTTTCCATTTCAGTATTTGAAAGGCTTAAATGGTTTCTTGCTATAGATAAATACTTCAAATAAATTTTTCCCAGGAGCACCTGGGTGGCAGTTGGTGTAGCATCTAACTTGGTTTCAGCTCAGGTCATGAACTCAGGATCCTAGGATTAAGACTGGAGTTGAGCCTTGCATTAGGCTTAGCGTGGAGTCTGCTTAAGGCTCTCCTTCCCTCTCCCCTTGCTCCTCCCACTTGCACTCTCTCTTTCTAAAATAAATAAATAAGTCTTTAAAAAAAATTTGACTCACTGATTTTTTTTGAGACTGAACTTTCCCACTTGTTATTCAAAATATTCTTAGTAACTTTGTTTTATGACATTGATTCCATTTTTTTGAATTATGACTTGAAATAAAAGTATCTTTTCCAGGGGCGCCTGGGTGGCTCAGTTGGTTGAGCGACTGCCTTTGGCTCAGGTCACGATCTTGGAGTTCCAGGATGGAGCCCCATATTGGGCACCCTGCTTGGTGGGAAGCCTGCTTCTCCCTCTCTCACTCCCCCTGCTTGTGTCCCCTCTCTGGCTGTGTTTCTCTCTGTCAAATAAATAAATAAAATCTTTTAAAAAGAATAAAGTATCCTTTCCCCTGGGATTTCAATTTGTTCAAATTTCTGTAATTGGAGCTTTTACTTTTTTAAATAAGGTAGACACATTAATCAAATAGTCTCCCAAATTACTAAATTAACTCACTATATCTTGCCTTTTAGGTTCATTTGTCTTACAAAAGCAGTATCTTCATTTTTTTCTCAGGCAGAATTTTTTTTTTCAATAAACTTTACCTTATTTCTCATTGGCTTCATTTCTAGCATATCTCAGAGTTCTGGGCTATTTATAGCTAAAGAATACTCCCCTTTTTGTGTTTATTTTAAAAACTCAGAAACTACAATAGATGCTACAGTAAACAAGAAAGTGATGTATCACTGCTTGCCCAGGAAACATTACTATTTTTTTTTGAGTTTTTTATCTTCTGAAAATAGAACAATTTTGACTTGCTTTGGAAATGATGTGTATATCTCATTTTTCCCCTATATGTCATATTAAGCTGGAGAAGATAAGACTTTGAAACTTATTCTGAGGGATTTTATCTGAAATGCTTTCCACAAATCTAAACAATATCAAGCATTTGGTTCATTTCCTGATATCATTAAACAGCAAACCCAGTCCTGACTACATTTAATTCATTTTACTGGTTTTCTCTAATGGAGTTATATACATTTAGGGAATTTCAAACTAGAATCACTTCTTGCATATTTTTCTATCTAAAAGTACTGAATTTTGCTGGCATGTGACCCTGACCCTGCCAAACATAGTAGTCTGTCTCTGATATATTGTGACTAAAACCAGATTATGATCATAGCTTAAAAGGAAGCTAGTTCCATTAATCTAGGCTTTATTATATAGAAACTATGCTTTAAAAGGAATACAAATTTTTTCTCCAACAAAACTGTGTAGGATATAATAAGTACTTGAACAGGATAGTCATGGTGGCAGGGATGGATCCTATCCCTGAGCTCAAAATTATGGGCTCCCATTCACTAAGACTGATCTTAACCATTAGTGACACTGAATATCTAACCTAACATCAAGTAGAGATCAATGATGAGTCTCTGACGTAGCACTGTCTCAGAAGGAGAACAACAAATCACATAGTAGCAAATGAACATTACACCTCTTTTAACCCTAAAGGAGGCACAATTCATTTTTAACAGGAATCAACACTTTTTTTCTTATTTTTATTTATGTATTTATTTTTATTGTGGTAAGGATGCTTACCATAAAAATCTATGCTCTAAACAAATTTTTAAGTACACACTTCACTGTTGTTAATTATAGGTATAGCAGATCACTAGAACTTACTCATCTTATATAATTGAGACTTAATACCAGTTGAACAGCAGCTTGTTTTCCTTTCTCTCCAGCCCCTGGTAACCATCAGTACATTTTCTGTTTCCATTATACCGTTTGATTATTTTAGGTTCCTCATGTAGGTGGTATCATGTAGTATGTGTCCTTCTGTATCTTATGTATTTCTCTTGACACATTTTCAAGGTTCATCCATGTTGTCTCATATGGCAGGATTTCCTTCTCTTTTGTGTAAGGCAGAATAATATTCCATTGTATGTGTATAGCACATTTTCTGTACCCATTCATCTGTTGGGTCCAATTCCAATTGTTCCCACTCTGTAGCTATGGTGAATAATGCTGCAATAAACATGGGAAAACAAAAATCATTTTGGTAATATAATTTCAATGTTATTTTTGATATATCATCCAAAGTAGGATTATCAGATAACATGGTGGTTCTATTTTTAATTTTTTGAGGAATTTCCATAGTATTTTCTGTAGCAGCCACACCATTTTACTCTCCCAACAATAATGAACATGGGTTTCAATTTCTCCAAATCCTTGCCAGCACTTGTTATCCATTCTTTTTTATAACAGCCATCCTAATGGATGTGAGATATCTCATTGTGGTTTTAATTTGCATTTCATGAAGATTAGTGGTTTTTACCATCTTTTCATATACCTGTTGGCCATGCTTCTTTGGAGATATACTTATTCAATTCATTTGCCCATTTTTAAATCACATTATTTATTTTTTCTGTTAAGTTACAATTACTTATATATTTAGACTATCAATTCCTTTTCAGATACATGGTTTGCAAATATTTTCTCCCACTCGGTATGTTACCTTTCATTCTGTTGATTGTTTTGTTTGTTGTACGGAAGATTTTTAGTTTGATATAGTCCCTTTTGCCTAAATCTGCTTGTACTTTGCTGTCGTATCCGAGAAATCACTGCCAAGTCCAATGTCATGAAGTTTTTCCTGTTTTCTTTTAAGAATTTTACTATTCCAGGTGTTACATTTAAATTTTGAATCCATTTTGAGTTGATTTTGTGTGGGAAAAAATAAGGATACAATCTTATCCTTCTGCATGTAGATATCCAGTTTTCCTAACACCATGTAATTGAAGACCCTGTTTTTTACCCATTTTTTTTTTTTGGCAGTCTTATTGAAGATCAGGTGACCATATGTACACAGTTATTTTATAACTGGAAGTTTGTACCTTTTAATCCCCTTCACCTATTTTTTAAAATTTATATTTATTAAGTTTTTTATTTCAACTCCTATATAGTTAATATACTGTGTTATATTAATTACAGGTGTAAAATATGGTGATTCAGCAGTTCTATACTTATTATTCAGTGTTCACCATGAAAAATGTACTCTTAATCCCCTTCACTTATTTCACCCCCCCACCCATATTCCCTTTGACATGCTTTATTTTAAATGAGTACCCTTGGTTAAAGTTACTTTTTAAACAAGAACATTTTTTATTTGAAGCCTACTTCAGAATACATGGTTCTAAAAGATATATATATAAAACAGTCCATCCAAAAAAAATAGAATACACATTTTCTTCAAACACACACAAAACAATCCTCTGGTCATTTATCACTGTAAAATTCCTCTTAGTACTGCTTTTGCAGCATCCTATAAATGTAGTTTTATGAAAATTTTTTAAGCTTTTAAAAAAGAAGGAAATCTTGGGGTGCCTGAATGGCTCAGTCGGTTAAGCTTCTGCCTTTGGCTCAGGTCATATCTTAAGGTCCTCGATCCAGCCCTGGCGTAGTGTCAGGCTCCCCGCTCAGTGGGCAGTTTGCGTTTCCCTTTTCCTCCACCTCTCTATCCCACTTGTGCTTTCTCTCAGATAAATAAATAAAATATTTTTAAAAAATAAGGAAATCTTGCCTTTGTGTCAACATGAATGAATCTTGAAGACTATGCTAAGTGAAATAAGCCAGTTACAGAAGACCAATGTTGGGTGATTCCACTTATATGAGGTATCTAAAATAGTCAAAATCATAGAAGAAGAGAATATAATTAGGGTTGCCAGACACTGGAGGATAAGGGAAATGGAGAGTTGTTGATCAACGGGTATAAAGTTATACTAGATGGGGATATATGGGTGACTCAGTCAGTCAAGTGACCAACTCATGATCTCAGGGTTGTGAGATTGAGCCTGGCACTGGGCTCTGGGCTGGGTGTGGAGACTGCATAAGATTCTCTCTCTCCCTCTCATTCTGGTAACTTGTGTTGCCTCTTTCTCTCTCTAAAAAGACAAGAGGAAGAAGAAGAAGAAGAAGAAGAAGAAGAAGAAGAAGAAGAAGAAGAAGAAGAAGAAGAAGAAGAAGAAGTTGTTATACAAGATGAATAAATTCTAGAAATTTGCTAGACAACATAGTGCCTATAGTTAAGAGTATGGTATTGTGCACTTAAAAATTTGTCCAAAAGGTAGATTCATGTCAGGTGTTCTTACCACAAAAACAAAAAAACAAAAGGACATAAGGAATCTTTGGAAGGTGTTCAATATGTCTATTATTTTGATTGTGGTGTTGGTATCATGGATGTTACATATGTCCAAACTCATATTGTATACATTAAATTTATGCAATATCAATATACCTCAATATATATCAATTTACATATTGATAAACTTTAATCAGTTATACCTCAGTGAAGTTGTCATAATGTATCACACTAATATATGTTAAAATATTTGTGTTATTTATATTTTGGCAGCTTTTTCCCATTTCTAGATTTTAATATACTTTATATATATTAAATTATCTGATTTTTAAAATAACCACCAATTTATAGATGATACAACTGACACAAAGAAGGTTGGATGACTTACCTAATATGATAAAAGCAATCTGTAGTAGAGTGGAAGCCCATGTACTTAACCTTTATACTACCTGGCCATCAGACTCAGAGGACAGAACTTTCTATTGAGTGGAGAGAACTATAACCAAATGATGATGAAGACCTATATTTCTGCTTTGTAAATGTTAAGCTGTTGAGATTATCAGCTTCATAAACCTCATTCATGTAAGGGCACTGGGGTCTAGAAAATCTTTAAAAACCTCTTTTCTTTTCTTTTATTTTCTTTCTTTATAATTTTTTTAGAGGAAGAAAGAACAGGAGCATGCATGAGTAGTAGGAGAGTGGCAGAAGGAGAGACAGAATCTCAAGTGGGCTCCACACCCAGTACAGAGCCCAATACAGGGTTCAATCGCACAATTCTGAGATCATAACTTGAGCTGAAATCAAGAGTCAGACACTTAAATGACTGAGCCACCCAAGTGCCCCAAAAAACCTCATTTCTTGAACATCACTCAGTTAATCTATGAAGATTATTTCTAAAATTACATATGCTAATTACTGAATACTTTGACATAGACATCTATGAAGGAGCCAGTCACATTCAAAAGTGTATTTTTGGTTGGAATATTGCTAATGCTAATTTTGCAGTTAAAATTAGTTTTGTGGGACTCCTAGGTGGCTCATTTGGTTAAGTATCTGCCTTTGGCTCAGGTCATGATCCCAAGGTCCTGGGATCAAGTCCCATATCAGGCTCTTTGCTCAGCAGGGAGCCTGCTTCTCCCTCTGCCTCTGCTGCTCCTTCTGCCTCTGCTGCTCCCCCTGCTTGTGTTCTCTCTCTCTCTCTCAAATAAATAAGTAAAATCTTAAATAAAGTAAAACTAGTTTTGTTATAAAAACTATCAAAAAATTGAAAATTACACTAAAAGGTGAATAGCATAATTTTCCAACATCATTCAAGGGTAAAGATCACCCAAGGAATAGGAATGGCAGAAATTGAGAGATTTTTTTTGGTAAAAGATCAGACAGATTGTGTTGATCACCAGGTGTTATATGTTAAGTGATGAATCACTATCCTGAAACCAATATTACACTGTATATAAACTAACTAGAATTTAAGTAAAAATTTTATTTAAAAAAACCAGATAGAAAGGCTCTGTTTCAATAAAACTTTATTTAGATGAACAGATGCAGGCTAGGTTTAACCTGTGGTCTCTATTTGTTAACTCTTAATCCAAGGACATGAACTTTTTTGACTAACTGTTTAACATTGCTCAAATATCCCAGTCTCAACTTTTAGAAGTTCATCTGATAGAGATGAATATAGTATCTTCCCAGTATATCTGGTACAAGTGGTATAACAAATAAACCCCTAAAATACATTTATTGCACTGTAGGAGACTAAATAAGTTGTGTATGTAACATAGTATATATGCCAAATATATAACTCTATCCTATAGTTTTAATAAATTATGTAAAATAAATAATGATAAGAATACTAAACAGTATGAACAATAACAGGGCCTGATACTTTTAATTATGGATTTAATGATATCTGCTTTACTGCTCCATAGGAACCAAAATAGAATATTTAATTAATCTTAATTTTCTCTACCAAAGTCAATTACATCACTCACTGTATACTTTGATTTTGATGAAGGAAGTGTGATATGGACTACTTTCAAAAATTGTCCAAATGATGTACGTATCGGATATAAAGAAGCTAGAACTGAAGGCTGTTCTAGGGAATAGTGGCAAACCCTTCATAATCAAAAGCCACAAACTATTCTCTCACTCTCTCTCTTTCTCTACACACACACACACACACACACACACACACACACACACACAGTTAGAAAAATATACAAAATCACATTAAAAAATCAGCATTATGTTGATGGTTTACTGGAATGATCTACTCCTTGTTTCTCACAATTTTAAATGCTGTAAGATTGTAACATAAGAATAATATCAACTATCTATGCCATCATTAAATGTTTCTAAAATATCCTTTACTTTAATTACTAAAGCAATTAATGACTGCTTTGCATTGTATCTTAACAGCTTGATATAAGGTGGTATTTAATAGCCTAAGATATATGACTATAACTGAGTGACATTAATTTGTACTGTTACATTTATTTGCAAGACTAAAAATAGTGTTACTAAGCAACAGTCTAAAACACAAAAAATTAAAATATATATGCATCCTAAAAACATTTAACAATTAGGCTGTACTAAAAATTTCCCATTAACTTCATCTGATCCATTTTGTAATTAAAAACTGGAAATCATTGCAGAGGTCATTCAAATCACAGATTACCTGAATTGTTTGTTTAAAATCATTTTTATAGGAAAAAAATGGGACAATATTTGAAATGTATGCAACTGTGTTTACTTATTCATTACCCTTCTGAGTCAACGTTAGTATTCTGTAGAGCTCTGAAGCAGTACTGAATAGTGGTCATGGAGACATTTCAAATATACTTTGTTCTTCAAAGATTATGCCCTTGTACACTGCCCACTTCCTGAGGGCCAAGGTGATATTGACACAACAGTAGAAATGGAAATGTTGTTGAGGTAGCATACCAAATGATGAGGTTCTTTGGAAAGAGACTGAAAGAGAATGTTTAGCTTAATTACAGTTGACTTAGACACAACCAGTAAAGGAGATAGGGCTAGACCAAGTATTTGGTATTGATTCATGGATCATTATGAACTTTTCCATGATACAAACTTATAATTTTAAATAAAAAAAAATACATGGAGGAATTAAGTAGCCACAAACTAATCAGACAGAAATCAAATAAATTGCTATTATTACATTTCTATGTAGGTAAGTAGATTTGTTAAATGCTTAGAAAAAGTACTGACAGAATCAATCATGTTAATAAGGGAATATCTAAAGCTAACTTTGAAAAATCTTGAGAATGCATGAGGAAATTGGACATAGGATGATGTTTTGGCAGAGCCCAGGGTAGAAGGTAAAATGACCTTGGGATGTCATATGAATAGTGCTCATCTGAAAAACAAATAAGTTAAATCTATCAGCGCTAGGTGTACTTCCACCTCCATCTCTTAACCTTTCCCTTATGCCAATCATACTACTTAAATCAGAGACTCTTTAACTATATTGTCATACATTGAGGTTTACAATCTAGTGACTGTTGCTTTAATTAATTAATTTCTGCAGCCAAAAATTATACTATGTTCTATTGGTCTGATGACACCTCAATAAACTGTACTGTGTTTGTCTTTTCCTATGTATCTTACAACAATATTTTGTTAAATAAAATAAAATTTCACATGAAAAGACATGTCTTCTCCACTGACAATTTTCTAAACACAAGTAGACCAACAACACAAAACAAAAACTTAATGAAACATTTCCATCATCAGTAGTTAGAGAAAACATCTGTGTGCCCAGCATTCGGGATTAACAAATCTTGAGATACTTCTTTCAGATCAAAATTTTTAACAATGAAAATTTTCAGTTTAAGCCCCTTATCCCTCCATGAGCTCATTCCCATCCTTTGAGATCAGCTTTCCTTAGAGTAAGTCAGTATCCAAAAGTTTTTACCCTCCTATATTGTATTTTAACATGAATATTATTAAGGATCATTTTTTATTATCTTTAAACTTAATACAAAATTCATTTTATGGTATAATTCTTTAATGTTATTTGCTCATATTTTGGAAAAGCATCATGATAATATATGACTTCTAATGGCTATATAGTATATTACACTTCCTCCTATAAATACAGCACATTACACTTGTGTAAATATAAAACATTGTTTCACCCATTTGTTACCTGCTGTTTTTATGCCATTTAGCATTGATGATATTGATGAGTAATTACTGTTTTTATAAAATATGATATAACGAGTAACCGTATATATTTACACAATTCTTTTTTTTTTTTTTAAATTTTATTTATGTATTGAGAGAGAGAGAGTGCAGAAGACTGAGCATAAGGCGGGCAGGCAAAGAGAGAGGAAGAAGCAGGCTCCCTGGAGCCTGAATTCAGACTAGATCCTAAGACCCTGAGATTAAGACCTGAGCTGAAGGCAGACACTTAACAACTGAGCCACCCAGGTGCCCCTATTTACACAATTCTTTTGTCTAATACAGAATAAAATCATAAGAATACCTTTCTTCACTCTTTTTGGTATTGCCAAATTGCTTTCTAAAATGGTTAGAATAATGAATACTTTCCACATTTATGTATAAAATTTTCTATTTCTCTGCAACCTAACAAATGTTTAGTATCCATTTTCCTAGCAGACATTATTAAATGTCAATAAATATGAAATTGCATTTTCTTGCTTTGAATTTGCCTGATTACTAGAGAGGCTGAACTTTATCCATGAATGGTTCATGGGGCCACTGTTTAAGCCTATAAAATAATTCGTAAGGATGAAATATCAATATTTCCATTAAAGTTATCATTAACAAGAAATATTGTGGATTAGTTACTTGAGTCAAAGTTGTAAAGATCTTATTATTGCAATGAGAAAATATTTAATATTGTTTAAAAATAGGTAAATATTGCTACTATATTACTTTCTACCCTGCAAATTCATCAAGTATAATGAGGGTTCTCATTCCTTATAAGATATAGAAACACATTTTTATTTTGCTTTTTTGTTTTTTTAAAAATATTATTTATTTGAGATAGAGATAAATAGAGAAAGAGAGAGAGAATACATATGAGGAGGAGGAGGAGTACAAGGAGAGGGAGAAGCAGACCTCACTGAGCAGGGAGCCCGATGTGAAGCTTGATCCCAGGGCTCTGGAATCCTCACCTGAGCCAGCGGCAGATGCTTAACCAACTGAGCCACCCAGGCATGTTTTTAAAACGTGTTTTTAAATGTATAGTAACCAGAAGACTTTATTTTTGTGAATTATAGCCAAGCAGACATAGGCCTATGATTTGTCAGACTTTAGTACAGTATATATTGGATATCTCAACTTGTTCAAAGTTAATTCACTATTCATAAACTGATACTGAACCAATTTGTTCATCCAACTGGAAAACAAAAATAAAATTATAAGTTTGCTTCACAGCAAAAGAAAAATCTTTATACATTAAATTTCTAAGGAAAAAAATTACACACACACACACACACAGTTAGAAAAATATACAAAATATACAAAATCACATTAAAAAATTAACAAAAACTATATTAGAAAAATATAAATAAAATAAATCATTATGATTTATATTGTTTTTTCAAACAATAAAAAATAAAATCCAGAAAGCTTATAATGAAATTTCCAGGTCATCTCTGGATATTTAAAAAAGGCATAAGGTCAAATTAAGAGAAAACATTTGAAACATATAGACATAAAATGATTAATAAACACAATAAAAAAGAACTACCATAAACAAGTCAATAGAATATTAAGGAACTGCGTAACAATTCACATAAGTGGAAATGCAAAAGGCCCTGAGCCTCTGATAATACCAAATGTCAGTGATAATTAGTAAAATGAAAGAAAAATTAAAAAACTAGAAAAATCTAATGGTTTACCCACTAAACTATAATTTTTTAAATGTTAATATATTAGACATTGTGGGGAAAACTGCATTTTTATAAAATTCAATTAATATGTAGTTGAAGATAATTTAAGACTCTGCAAACCTGTGAATATAAAAAATGTAACTATTTCATTTACTACAGAAAGATATTTACATTTAGACAAAGAGACATATAGCAAACCTTAATGTATCTTTTCTTGTAATAAAATATTTGCTGTCAATCCAATTCTATTTATGAGGAATCAGTTCAGTAACTTACGGTACATTCAATTCAAGCAGCTGTTGAATATTATGTAACTACCAAAAATACAGATTTAAATTTTTTATACTGACCTGGCAATATATTTAAAATATACTAACTGAATAAATTAAATAAATGGGTAATAATGGTTATTTTTGAGAAGAGGTTTGGAATTATGGATTAGGCTTGGTGAGAAAGATTTTTAAACTTTCAATCTGTATTCTCAATTTTCAGAATAGTTTCCACTATTAATTTATGGTTTTATTGTGATACATGTGTTGATTTATTAAAATAAATTCAGAGTTTCAAAAAATGTTATTTAAGACTGTTAATGAGCAGCTAGGATAAACGTTAACATTACCCTCCAACTCTTAACTTGAGCATTACCAGATAACATTTTTAACATTGCCTATGGAATCAAAAATTCAGGGCACCTGGGTGGCTCAGTGGGTTAAAGCTTCTGCCTTCAACTCAGGTCATGATCTCAGGGTCCTGGGATCCAGGGCTGCATCAGCTCTCTGCTCAGCGGGGAGCCTGCTTCCTCCTCTCTCTGCCTGCCTCTCTGCCTACTTGTGATCTTTCTTTCTGTCATATAAATAAATAAAATCTTTAAAAAAATTCAAAGCAGCAACTTTTAAATCATTAATTTTTAAACTTTTTATTTTGAGATAGTTGCAGATTCATAAGCATTTGTAAGAATAAAGATAGATTCTATGTATCCTTTATCCCTAATGATAATATTTGCATATTCACTTTTATATCAAGAAAATGTTTAGTGCAATTTTTAGGGTAAATATTACGCTTGTAGTTAATTTCAGGAACATAAAGTGATTTTACACTGGAAATAAAGCTAAGTAACTTTGTATCTTAGATTTTAATAGGGACCTGTCTGTGCATTTAAAGATTGCAGGAAGGTTTCCTACAAAACCAATGTTCTTTTAGCCAATAGTGACCAATCATTTCAATTCTGTGCTTCTATTAATAGAGAAAATATATAAAATGCATATGTATGCGATAGTACTAATAAGGAATCACTAGCATAAAATAGACAACTGAGGGGATAAAGAGCAAGCTAAAATAATTAAAATGCTAAAAAAACTTTGGTTTTTAAATTGTATCCAAACCATTTGAATTTTACTAAAAATATTATTATTTTATTCCTCAGAATATGCTTTGTCATAATTTAAAAATCTTGATTTATGTCTTTGAAATCTAGTATTTTGAATGTTTTCAGTTTGGTTTATTTCAATACATGCTTTGAAGGACTGTCAGGATTGGACAAAGGAAAATTGCAAAAATACAAAAGCACCTTATTTGTTGTGTTTAAATGAATATGTGTGAGCACTTAATTTTCATGGGAAAGCCTTGAACATATTTAGAAATGAAGAGATGGAGGTTGAACAGAAAGGGGAAAAGATCAAACTGATGGAATAGAGTCCCAGCAAATGCGGAAGGGAACGGGATTTGGGTAAGACGAGTGCCTCTTTATCAGAAACAGAAGGGAGGAGATTATAAAGGATGTAGATGCAGGTATCCTATGAATACTTCACCTTAGATCTAGGTTCTTCTCTCACATGACAGAAGAACACATGTTGGCGTCAATGCAACTGATGCAGAAAAAGAGGAATCCACCAAGAATACAATTAATCTTTTTTTGCTCCAGAAACTTAATTTACAAAGTTTTTCCGTTCAAGTGTTTATGGATTCTTATAATTGTTCATTGCTTCTTAGTCCTTGTAAGCACAATTACTTTACCTCTCAACTGTTTCTTTCCTAGCAATCCTAGCATTTGAGTGAAACTTGGGAGTTTCACATTACAAAGAGGAAGTTTCAAGTTTTCATTTTTTTTTTTTTTTTTTGTCTGCATATTATGCTCCTATTTGCTGCCCGTGTCCCAGGATAGGCCCCCTGAAAGCAGATGTTAAAAGGTGTTTATTAGGACCCAACCACCGTGAAAGGCAATGAGGAGAGTGGGAAGAAATGTGTGGAGAAAAACGTTTAAGTGCTCCAGGCTCCACAAAGGCAAAGCCTCAGTCAACTTGGTGTGGAGCTATGAAGCAAGAATATTCATCCCTGCATCCTGCTTTGACGAGATGGCCGGACCTCTGTATGGCTGGAGCAGTCATTCATTGCAGGGTGCTTTGGGAAGGGCATAATTTCTGCTAAGGCTGCAAGGGAGGCAGAATCTGAAGGCGCTAACTCTACAACTCCGTGAATTTATCTTTAGAGCATAGAGAGAGCATGTCCACACATCACAAACTGTTGGCCTACAACGATGTTTTGTTTGTCCAGTTGTATTTTACCTATATTGAATATGCCTAGCCAATTTCTATCAATTGCATTTCCTAGCTGCATACTAGAACCGTTTTGTATTGCTATCCTTTGCATATAGTATCATCTGACCCTTCAGTTCTACTACCAGAATCACACAAGTAAATTTTATTCTTAATGTCCATGAAAAGGATATTGGCTAATTACCCACTGGTCATTTCAGCATTAGTTATCTGAACAAAACTGGACAGAAAACAAAGGCCAAGTCACCACCCGGATTTATCAAATCAGATACTCCTAGGCTGAACTTTGGGTATGCCTGTGTTGAAAAAATCTCCGTTTGTTTGGAATGATTAAGAAATCTCTGTTCCTGGTACATCTAGTAACCCCAGGGAAAGAAAGAAGTTTAGAAGTGGCAGCAAAGCATGGAGTTTAGAATAGTTGACAAAATAGATCAAGAACTTAAAAAGGGCATATAGTATGAAGAAAGAACACAACATCAAAATGAAGGTACTATGAATAAAGTAATCCATTTTGTGCCAGAACAGAAGTAAGCCTGGTCAGGGTCACATCAGAAACAAGATTTGGATGTAAAATTGAGCAAGGTTTGTAAGGTAAGGATTTGTGTCTGTATTCAATTTGGTAATCTTTACAATCACACATATATCTGGGGATCAATAAATGTATCCTAGAATGAGCGATCTGAAAGTAGAACATGTAATTAAAATTCATGCGGAAGTAGAAAAAGTACTGATTACACTTGCTGGTGACTATTCCATGTATGGGGAAGAGCCCATCTGCTGTACCAGATGCCCGGTGGTTGATTGGGCAACAAGCCTGTGGGAGGCAAAAGGCATCTCTCTGAGAAGGCCACCAGGAAAGAGGCCAATGCAACTGTGCCAGGACTACTCCTAACCTCCATCAATAACCTCATAGTCATATTGAGTTCCTTAATTTAACCAGAAAAGTCTGCAAATGTGTGAAGAGATGACGGAGTTGCATTTTATGGTTTAAAATAAACGACCTGTGAATGTTTCTGACTTCATATGGTATCTGTTAGACAAACCTCTGCTGTTTGGGTTGGCTGTGCCTTCCTCTAAACAGACTAGGACGGCAATATTTTCTGTAAATATTGAATTGTACAATATCTCTGAATTGACCCTTTTCAGTGAATTAACTGTGAGAAATCTATGTATTTCTTAAGATTTGGAGGTTTTATTTAGCTCTAGTTATGGGCAGAACGAACTTGAAAATAAGTTAATTAACTTTCAATTTCAGATTTCTAATTCTCTCACTTATACCAAGAGTTTGAAACACAATTATGCAACATTTACCTTAAATTTATACCTTATTTTTCCCATGTCATCATAGACTTGATGTCATAGTGTCCTGTAACCACAGTTAAATATTTTGCTTTAAAAGAAAGCATGTTAATCTTCTAATCCTAAAATGTCTTATCTATATATGCAAGTTCTCTTTCCTTCCTTTACCTCTTCCTTCCCTCAGATTATCTCTCTCTCTCACAAACACACACACACACCCCTACACACAGTAATTTTGCTACTAAATACTCGAATTAGTTCCAGAGGGAATTCCGATTAGTAATACTGGGTGCATACATATCCCAGGTGCCATGTTAACTAGAGGCTTTGCTCAGTCACATCAAGCCTTCACAGTAACTCCAGAGGCAAGCACTGTTGTTCTTTTTGCACAGATGAGGAAATTGAAGCCCAGAGGGTTTCAGTGATTGGCCCCAATCCACACAGCTGCAAGTGGTTGGAGTGGGATTAAACCCAATGTCTCTCAGACTCTAGAGTGCATGATCAGTCAGATCCTTCTGATGCTTTCTTGTGTTTGAAATACTGAGAAGCTTTAGAGGAAAGAGGAAATAGGAGCAATATTTCTGTGTAGTGACCTGGGAATATATTACATGTGCCTCGTCATTGTGCAGTCTGCTCAACTCTACCTAATACCCAGCAAGACATTAGAAATGGCCACAGATGAAGTTTTCCAATGGTATCACCTAGTCAATACAACATGGCATTTTTGGAAGAATTCACTATAACATGATATAGGATAAGAAAAAAAGCGCTGAATGTGGATTAAAAAAAAACTATAAAAGATAATGGGGCACAGTTATAAGGAAACAAAAAACTGGAAAATATTAGCTTTGTCTTATCTGCCTTAAACAGAGTCTGTAAACTGTGTATCTCAAATATAAGAATAAGAAATTCTGGGCTCAGGCAAGGCTATTAATTTATCTTGACTTCTCATGAAAGAAAATGAAACAATTCCTCAAATCAAATAGGAATATATATTTTTTCTAACGTAAATGCTATTCAACAAAGGGGAGTCATGTACAATGCTTTTTTCCAGTATTCTAAATTTAATCAGCCAAATTCTTCTTGTGAAAACTTGGACTAAATCTTTATCAATGAGAGATATAGATCATAATCATAAAGCTTCATTTCAGGATAGAGTTGAGGGGAGAATAAAAAGATTGTGTTTCAAATGGATGTATGTCTGAATTACTAAATAGCCACTTAATCTTTGACAATAAGCTATGCTTATGTGTCAGTTTCTTTATATAATGGGTGTAACAGCTGACAATCTCCCTGGGGATTGAAGAGAATTAAATGAGATAATGTATGAGTGAACTTACATGTCATTGATACCATTTATTGGCATATATAAACGGCATATGTCATTTATAGGGCTTATTATAAATTACTTTAGGTTTGGACTTCGTTATCCTACTTGGAAATAGACCTAGTTCTAAATCACACTTCTAGATTTCTGCCAATATAAAGGCACAAAACTTTCACAGTGTTTTTGGTGTGGAAGTTATGTCTTCCCTAGTCAGACTTCATACTTTCTTCCTGAAAAATGCTGTGATATTACTCTGGTTTTAGATGGCAGTAAGAGTGTCTTGAGCATAAGCATCTGTTTGCAAAATGCCAGGTGAGGTTATTATAAGGCCTTCAACAAGGGAAGGCTGGTCTCCTCTTGCACTGTCAGGGTGACTCAGGCTTGAAGATTCTGAGCTTTATCTGTATCCAATCCAATGAACTCTGTTCAATTATGAGGATCCCACTCTCTTCCAAGTTTGTCCTAACCTTTATAAGAGAGAATTGATGAGGCTGCAAATTTAACTTCTGTTATAATTTTGCAACCCACTCAATTAAAGTTTGTGTCTGATTTTAATTAAGACCAGGCCTCTGGCTACAAAGAATAAGGGCTTATTTTAGGACTGTCATAGAATTTCTAGTTATCTGGCTCTAACTTGAACTGAGAATTTAAAGAGCTGAGCTTGTTGGGTTTTTTTCCTTCTGTAAGTGTTCAGGTACACCCCTTGGGGTCATCATGACTGCAGAAAAGTTGAGTGAAGCAGTCACTTAATCCCCCCAAGGAAGTGAGCTTCATCATAAAAGGCAGGTGACAATGTGACTAATCATGATATCACGACATGATGTGTATTAGTTGCATCCCATTTCCCATTTTTAAGGAGCTCAGTACTGTTTCTGATTAAAGACAAGAGCAAACTGATTCCAAATCCCCATCTTTAAGTTTTGAGTTTCCACTTCTGGTACTAATGGTTCAATCAGCCAGCGAGGAGGTAGACATCACATCAGGTTTTTTTTTTAACAGAACAAATTGTTAATTAGAGATTGAAAGGTGAAAGAAGCAAAAGGGAATGTAAATGTGTCATAGAGGTCAGCAACTATAAGAAGCAGCTAGCAACCTGAGGGTTTAGCAACAGAGGAAAGAGTTTGAAATAACTAAAAATCAGAAGCATGAATGAGGGGCCCTTCAGGGCTGAAATCCCACTTCTGAGGAAGGGATGCTGGCATGGGGGTGTCATGAGTCTGATTCCATGAATAGTTGGAAAACTATCTGCCACTTTCAGAATGAAGGCACAATCCCAACATAACACTAAGAGGAACAGGAAGGGAAAAGGGGGTTTAAAGTGAAACAGGAAGGAGTGTGTATCTTTTTGTCTTCTTTCAGTCTTTTTGTGTCTCTCTCTGAACACCTCTTCTTGGCAGAATCTAATAGACAGCCAGCTGGCAAGCAGAAGTGTGATGTGCAGTGTCCTAGCCACAGCATCACAGAGCAGAGGATGGGCTTTGGATCTAGGGAAAATAATCATTTACAGAGGGAGCTTGGCTTGCAGCACAAAAAATGAGATACATAGATTTTATATATAAGAAGGAATGAATACATCTTTCACTTATAATCCATTAAATTAATTTTATGATTTATAAATTCAGGAGCATTAATTTGAGTTATAAAAAAAATTACTACTTACAAAATAGGTCATTTATTCAATAATATAGGAAATTAAATATAGAAAGCTTCAATATGGTAGCAAGTAATAATATGCATCTGTCTTTATAAAGCAATGTGAGTACAGCATATAATACTATAAGAACAATATTCTCATACAAAATATAGATGAAACAAGACTGCCTAATCAATCTTCCTGTGTCCATCCCCCACTTAATTCTACATGGATATTTTTGTATGTTTGGTTTTTTTTTTTTTTTTTGCAGATCTTCTGAAAATACTTAATTTTCCTTTTGTCGGGGGGGAAGTCATATAATATTTTCTTTGGCTTTTTGCATCAAGTATAATCTCTATTTATGAGGTAATAGATGATTCAAACTCACCATACCAGTTTTTCTCTCTCAGCATTATCTCCCTTCTAGTAGAGTAGAAGCAAGTGTAGAGTCATTATTCCAACTGCCCTTGTTTTTGTTTGCTTGCTTTTGTTTGTTTTTTAAGATTCCTGATGCATAGAATCCCATTCTTCTACTACTCCTACTCAGATATTACTTACTTTTCAGGGTCCAGACTAAATGTTTTTTGCGTCCCTGGTATAGAATTACTTTTCATTTATAGATAGTCATACAATGAAACAAAGTTTATATGTTATGTTTGGCTATATTTTCATAAGCATACTACAATGAAACAATTCCTTAAGTTCTCATTTCTTATGTTTCTCCAATATTTTATGTAGAAGAATAAGTAATTTGCCAAGTATTTAGTGTCAATCTACACACTAATGATTCTGATTGAAGAAATTTCATTTTATTATTATAATTTTCACTTTAATTTAATTCTGGAAAATGGCATTTTGCTTTTTATTTCACAAATAAAATCTTCTGTGAATTCTTAATAAGATACATGTGGAAGTTCATCAAAGATTTATTCCCCCATGGCCATATTTAATGCAAAATTACAAGTGCTAAAAAGTTGTTTACAGAGCTTTAGTTAGGGAATAGGAATAAACTGACAGACATTTAGCCACACAAAAAGAACACATTTATATTGGCTGCATTTCAAATAATGCAAGGTTATGCTACTATTAACAGATACTCTTCACCCATCTGTAAAAATTGCTTTATGCTTCTGGGTGTTATTAATAAGCAAGTATTTTACCTTAACAATACCAAAATTTAAAATATGTCATCTTGTACCTAATTTTTGCCATTAATCTTAAATGAATGTAATTCTCCATTTCTGGTTCTGTTGATTTCTTTTTCTTTGACCAAGTTGGATATTTTTCATATTTATCTGGGTCATAACTTTTTAATGATTGGCAGTCATTCAGTGTAGAATAGTAGACAATAAGGTAAGTAATACCTGTTCTTAGAAATGAGCATGACTTTTCTTTGTCTGGCTATTAGCTGTGAGTAGTTGCGTCACTCTTGTCAGGAGTAGTGGTGAATTTGAGTTTTGTTTTTGGTTATGGTACCTTTGGTATACCAAAAACCTCAACTTCTTCCAGCAGTGGTCTACTACTGCCTTGTGATTACTAATAGAGAGAATAAGGATCAGGAATGTTTTTCTGTGTTAATGTTTCATTAGGAGCTATCAACCATTACAGCATTCCTGTACAAAAGAAAAGCCATTTCTCTACTCTCTTGATGCTTGCTGAGGGTCGTGGTGAGAGGCAGTGTTTTTTCTGGTCCAGCTTAGTATTAGACAGGCATTGTGATTAGAATGTGGAGTGAGGCTCCCTCATCTTTCCAATCCATCTTTCCTATGGCAGCCAAAGCCCACTTTATTTCTGTGGTGGGCCTTCTCTCAGACAAAGATTTCTCCCCCTCCCTGGTGGTAGACCTTTGATTATATTGGGATGAATTCCTAGCCTGCTTCTCCCCTAAGATAGGTTTTCTTTTCTAACCAATATATTGATAATAATGCACATTTCATTGTATCATAAGTGTGACAATATTTCCTGCCCATCCCCCAGAAAGAATCTTGTATGATTCTGTATAAGAGAAGGATCTAGGTAATAGTATGAAGTTTTGTGCTTTTCCCACAATGGCAGTTCACTCCTTCCTGCATCCTTTTGCAAACACAGGGGCTTTCCTCTGATCATTTACCCTGCCTCAAATCTTTCTTGAGGATAACTAATAGAGGTCATTAGAAAAGAACTTGCAAATGAGTGTGAAATCCTTTTTGTTCTGGGTCTATCAGGGATTCTAAACTGCTAGTTAGCTCACACTTGTCCTTTATCAATTAATCAAAATTTTAGGGTTTTGGTGGTGGTGTTTTTTTTACCCACTTGTATGACATCTAGTCTCTCTGTATCCATAAAGATATCTTAGATATCTCTTCTTCTTCTTTTCTTTAAAAAATATTTTATTTATTTATTTGACAGACAGAAACACAGCCAGAGAGGGAACACAAGCAGGGGGAGTGAGAGAGGGAGAAGCAGACTTCCCGTCGAGCAGGGAGCCAGAGGCGGGTTTCAATCCCCAGACTCAGAGAGCTGAAGGCAGACGCTTAATGACTGAGGTAACCAGGTGCCCCTACATATCTCTTCTTGAAGAAGTTTGTTTCTCCTTGAGTTTCAAGGTATTTCATTGCCCTGAAACCTCAGCTCTTTAGTGAGTTCATGGAAAATTATAAATTTATACTTACCTAGATATTTCTCATTATAGTTTATCCAACTGTTGCTCTTTCCAGATTTATACCACCCAGGCTAATGCTGAACTTTCAATGCATTAAGTTTTAAGAATATTGACTTTGCCACTGATTAAGATTACTCAGGATAGTTATAATCAGGCTAAGTACCAGTATCAAAGGATATACTGAGCTCTGCAATATAACCTAAAGATATAATACAATTAGCCTTCCCTTTCATAATTTGAATATAGTTTATTTATACCTACATCTTATGTAAAAATATTATAATAAAATTACATTGTACTTTACTTGAAAATTCTTTTTCATAAGTCTTTTAACAGCTCCTTAAATTTTGTGGTGAATCTTGTTATAGCTATAAAAGTGGTTGCCAAGACATTCAGTTGTAGTGAAGAATTTTGGATAAAGAGGAGACAACAATTTCTCTTCTTTGCCTCCCACCTTTTTCTATTCCTCAATGCATATCCTTTCAAGTAGCTAGCTTCTCTAGTCGGTAGAGCATAATTGGAGAAAGAACTAAGGCAGTGCCAGAGTGAATAAATTTCCATTCCTTCATGCCAACTTTGGCATGAGACTTCCTCCCAGTCACCCATAACCAGGGTACCCATTGCCTGGTTTTCATGGGCATCCATATGACCATCCCATATAATGTTCTGCCTCTCCAAGAAGTCCCTGTCAAGCAGGCTCAGATCTCCATGATTGTTGTAGAAACTCTGACTTGCTATTAGTTCTCAGAAACTTCTCTGCCTTCCAGGTGTGTGGCTGAGGCCACCTTCAGTTTCATTATAAGACACATTCATGTTTTTATCTTGGCACATCAAACATAATATTACCCAGGATCCTAGCAGAGGGGTGTCCCACTTGTCAGATTCATTCTTTTGCATAAGAATAGGCAAAATGCTGTGTATTATCCCTGTGTATAAGAAATCTAGACTTCAGGGATCATGAAGTCTTGATGATTTCCCGGGATTAAGATGGAGATAGGGGAAGAGCGAACTTTGCATTTTTTGTGTATAACTAGACCTTGGAGAAAATATATCTTTTATGCTCTCTATAGGTAAACTTATATCTAATATTCTGAGATTAAGTGGGTGGGGTGGGAATCAAGAACATGTTCAAGTCTATGTCAACTCAATGCTTAACCTAGAAATAAAACACTGTGTTTTGTTTTTTTTTCCTTTTAAATATTTCCTAATAGATAGGTTTGCATAATGGGCCTCAGGCAAAAAGTGTTTAAGGCTCAAGTAACAGAGCTAGTTGTATTTCAGGTGCTACTTCATGTCAGCCTAGTGACTTTATAATTTGTTTGTGAGTTAAAAGTTTCATTTCCAAAAAGAATATATTGGATTCATCCTCAAAATTATCTTTTTGTAAAAATATGAGTTCAGCCCTATGTCACTTATAAAGATTAATGCTTTTCTACAAACTGACAATATTTCTATCATTTTCCTCTAAGTCTATCTCTAGGGGCAAATTACAAGTAAGTAAATGTCAAAGTTATCTTCCACATACCAAAACAACTGAAACAACTATTCTGAAAATAACATTGTGAATACTTATAATGTTTTTATAAATAACCTTTCTAAACTTTAGCAGGAGAAAATATGAAAAAAACTCAAGTGTGTACAAATTGTAAACAAAAGAACAGCTTTTTCTTTCATATCATACTTGACACGCATAGAATACATAAGGATATTTGAGAAGCTTCAACATAGACTTTTACGATAAGAAAAGTGGTAAAAAGGAGACTACATACATTGCATATTATAATGAGAAGACTTCTCTCAGGTGACCGGTTTATACAAAGACCTTGGGTTGCATAAAGCGTAAGCAAACTAGTCTGTATCAATCAGATAAGAAGTCTGATTGTTTAATGTTAAAACAATGTTAAATGTGTAGGGCGTAGGCTGAAAATTCTTTTTTATTTTCCTGAATAAAGTTTAAAAAGACACTACATATATATTTTAATGAGATAGTATTTATATATCAGGCAATGGAGACCTTCAAAATTTTGAGGTTCTGTTTCTCCTAGGTTGGCCAATAAAATGATAGATCAGATTGCATTATCTTGCCATTCTTAATTTTGGAATCATAAAATTCTATAAATGACATATAAAACAAAGGTATCTGAAAATGCTGCAGGAAAATTATAAGAAATAAATTATTTCGAGTCTACAAACATAAGTCTTCTCTTAATTTTTATAATTTTTTTTGCAATTTTCTCAATATAGAGATACATTATGACATGACTGAGAATGACCCAAAATTATCTGAAGTGTGCAAAGGGGTGGTGAGGATGTTGTGAAGGACTTAGTATTTTTTCCTTGGGTATATTTGTATAAATATACTGATATACATCTTGAAGCATATATGTATATCTGTGTATTTACACTTACCATGTATTTGAACATAATTATAATATTTCAAAATATTATGGCAAATACTGTTAAGTATATCATATCTTGAATAACACTAAATTCATAGTTCTATAACACCTTGCAATGGTATCATAAATTTATCTTAAGTAGGAATGGAGACAAAAATATAGTACAAGAGAAAAAAGGAGGATTATAGATTTTTTTTTCATAGTAGAAGATTACCCACTTAGTTTTTGTTTAATAATACACTATTCAGTGCAAATTTCTGAAGCCTAGAATTGGTTATAGGTAAACACTTTTTTGCAAAATGTCATAGTAACCCAAGAAATACATTTTGGAAGATTATTAATGTTTATCCATCATACAATCTGGTCTGTCATAGGAACAGTGCTTCTAGGAAGACCAGGTAACTAATCTCCAAGAAATTAAAAAAGTTAAAGATACTCCCTATGTACATTTTGTCTGTATAAAATTATAAAATCTACTGGGTAATTTTAATATGCAGGGGATAATTTTTATAATACAATGGGGGAATTTTAAGTCATTTCCAGAGGAAAACTTGACATATACTTTCAACTATTTAAATAAAGTATGGACAATTTTGCTTAATTCTGTCTCTGAGAATAAAATGGCATTATTATAATGCAAATAGATTAATTTAAAGACAGGCTTTTATTTATGTTTTAAATATGTTGTAAGGCCTTAAAAAAACAGTTTTCCTCCATAAGTGTATCTGTATCTATATTTCTCTCAGTTTCCTAATCTTATACATATTAATGCATTGCATTTAACCCAAAGTGTTATATGTTTACATAAGAATAGGACAGACATACTCACTCATATGCATATCATCATAATTGGGTCACAAGTGTGGCACTTAATGGGGTGCCTGGGTGGCTCAGTTGGTTAAGCGACTGCCTTCGGCTCAGGTCATGATCCCAGAGACCCGGGATCCAGCCCCACATCAGGCTCCCTGCTCGGCGGGAAGCCTGCTTCTCCCTCTCTCACTCCCCCTGCTTGTGTTCCCTCTCTGGCTGTGTTTCTCATTGTCAAATAAATAAAATATTTTA
The DNA here is from genome assembly GCA_004023965.1 of Spilogale gracilis. Taxonomy (NCBI): domain Eukaryota; kingdom Metazoa; phylum Chordata; class Mammalia; order Carnivora; family Mephitidae; genus Spilogale; species Spilogale gracilis. The sequence continues at coordinate 69,796 of PITA01002357.1, forward strand.
AACAAAACAAAACAAAATAAAACACAAGTGTGGCACTTAGTAAAAACAAACAAAACATAATGAGAAAACTAACCATATGACAGGAGAGAGGCAGTAAAGGTCAGCAGCTAGAACAGCCCTAGCTTTAGATTGTTTCAGTTTAATTCTTGCTCTGCCACTTCCTAATTGTGTAATTTTGCACAAGTTAGTTATCTTCTCTGTTCTCCAATTTTTGTAAAATGTGAAAATAATTGTACCTGTGTTATCATGTCATAAAGATCCCAGGAAAGAATACAAGTCAAGTGTTTAGAACAGGCTGACATAGTTAAGACTAAATGTTTACAATGACTATTATCTTCTGAATCGATTAAAATTTAATCCTGCCTGTGGAAGCATAATCTCTTTAGCTATTGGGATTACAAATATTTTATAGAATTTTATAGAAAGCATTGTGGTAAGAGAACTATTCCCTTGCATACTGGAAAAATTACTTCGAAGCCTATCTATTTTGCTATATTTTGTGTGTGCAGGGACTGAATATATTAATTGTTGTTATATATCTCTTGGCTGATAAAATCTCAGCTTAATTAATGTTGCATTACTAAGGTTCACTGAGTTTTCCCTTTTGCCCTGAGGAAATGAATAATAAAGATGTTTATTCAAATAGCTCTTCTCAAAAGCAAAAGGGAAAGAAGAAAAAGAAAAAAAAAGAAAGATAAAAAGTTGTGTGTGTTCCCCAGCCAGAATGTTCCCAGAGAGAACCATGGGTGGGAGTGTTCCTGGGAGGCTTCATTGCAAAGGTGCCTCGGAGCAGGGACTTTCTGTGCTTCAGTGGCCGTGGTTAGGCAGTGGAAAACGTAGGTGGCTCTGTGTCTGGAACTCAACCCTCCTATTTACTTCAAACTTATGATGCCCAGAGGACTGTTATTACAGTAGTTTGGGCCCTGAAGGATTTGATTCTTTTCTTTCATTATTCCTAAAGTAAAAGCTTTGAGCTACAGTTTAAAGATTTTAATTTATTACTCATAAAATGATGCTTATATGAATGATGTAGAAGACATATATAATCAACACCTACCTGTACAAATTCTGTGAATATACTTTAATGCTTAATGTGAACATGGTGAAGAAAACCATTCCTTAGCTATTTTTAAAAAATGAATCTTTGTGCCCCCTCCCTTTCCATATTGCGTACCAAACAGAATTTGGAGAGAAGAAACATGAACTATTACATTTTTATATAAATATGATATATTTTAATTGGAAAAAATAACCGCCAAAGAAAAGAAATTGCCATATTTCAAAAATAAAAGTAACTTTACTGGAGTTTTTTATAAGTTCCTGTGAGTAAAATTTTCCATTGAATAATATAAAATGAAAATCTGACCTATGTGCCTACATCCTATCATATCTTTACCCTGACATTTCACTATTTATATTGCTTTTGCAATTGGAAATATTGAGCAAACACTGCTGACATTGCAGAGTTTATCTGTGTATGACATTCATTATCGCATCCCAACTTGGTCTCCTTTGCTTCAATAATGAAGTTTGGTGCAGTAAGTGGAAACAACTTGATTGGTTTATAGAAGAGACATTGATGTTTGAAACAAGTTAGTATGTAGCCTGGAAAATGTTACAGGAAATTTCTCTGGACCAGATAGGAAATACTAGTTTAAACCACTAGGATAAAAACACCATTTTTTTTATAAAAAATGGAGATTGCAATTGATGAGACCATTCTCAGCCAAAAGAAGCAAAGAAGAAAAGGAAGGTGAAGGCAAAATGAAAGAGGGAAAAAGGGCAACAGTAATAATTAAATTGAATTTACCATTACCAGCCTGAAAAAAAATTCTTATCAAGTATAAATCTATGTTAATCACAGTATAAGATCTACCTCCTCCACACAAAACAACTCAGCTACCCTGCTTTTCAATGATGTCTTTCCTCTTCTGAATTGCTCTAGAGTAATGGTTCCCAAAATGTAGTCCTCAGATGGACAACATTAGCATCATCTGGGAAACTTTTAGAAATGAAAATTCTTAGACTCCACCATACACTTAGTTGGACACCCTGAGTAGGTCCCATAACCCCTGTTCCAACAAATCCCTAACTGATTCTACTGCATACTCAAGTTTGAGGACCACTCCTACAAGACAATACACCTATACAATAAACAAAATGCATAATTAAATGTGTGGTTTTTTTTCCTTTTTAAATAAACTAACACATTCAGTTTATATCCATAACCAGATAAAAACTTCTTAGACAGGGACATACATACCATATATATGAAACAGAACTTTGGTCACATCTACAAATTCTATAAAGCATTGCTTTTATGGTGGAAAGACATTTCTATGCACATTCGTGGTCGCATTTTTCAATGTTCTTAACTCAATTTGTAAAATTTTGCAGCCCAAATCTGAGATCCCTTTAAGCCTAACGTTTCTTAAGAATAATACTGATAAACAAAATAATATTTTCATAGAATAAGTTTTTATTTTCAAATTTATGCTCAAATGAATAAAGCTTCAATGTAACAATTTAAATATTTCAATGATATGCTCTAGAAATCCCTTTTCACCTACAGGATAATCAGAAGGGTAACTTCTCCTCATACCAGCATCACGACATCATCCATATTTTATAGACTTTATTTCAACCAGAAGGGAAAACCAGTTTTCTTGACAAAGTGTACCCATGATCTTTTTATTCTCTATTGGTATATGTTGCTTTCATCTCACTCACAATCACAAAGACTAAGACAGTCAAATTCAATAAAGCTACTTCTTTTCATGGCTCATAAAAGTTTCTTTTGGCTTTATTTTGATGGCATCAGGGCCTGGGATAAAGAAGTTTTTATGTATTAAGTGACTATGCTTCCATGGCAGTTTCATATTTTAATTTAGACTTCTTATGCAGCTTTTTTGGTCCACCCATAATTTTTTTCTGTTTCTAACTTGATGTCACCTTATATTTTATTTTTGAAGCATTTTATGTAGTTTTTACCTTCATCCTCTCCTTACATTATTGGAACTTTAAAAATATAACCTATCAATCAGTCATAACTTACTATAGGAGCTACCATATTCTGTGATAATGTCCTGTTGTTATTTTAACTTGTACCGCTCAAGATATACTTCCTGTCCTGGAGCACCTGGGTGGCTCAGTTGGTTAAGCGACTGCCTTCGGCTCAGGTCATGATCTCGGAGACCCTGCTCAGCGGGAAGCCTGCTTCTCCCTCTCTCATTCCCCCTGCTTGTGTTCCCTCTCTAGCTGTGTTTCTTTCTGTCAAATAAATAAATAAAATCTTAAAAAAAAAAGATATACTTCCTGTCCCAACCTTGATAAAGAACGTTACAAAAGAATAATAAATGTTTTTGCTGCAATTAACAATATGATTTGCTCTTATATCACTGTGTGTTTTAAATTCCCCAACAGGTTGTTTATTCATAATGAGTTCCTTCATTTAATATTAAAATTTATATTTTATAAATTTCCATTTATTATTTTTTAAAATTGCGGCACCTAGGTGGCACAGTTGGTTGAGTGTTCGACTCATGGTTTCAGCTCAGGTCTTGATTTCAGGGTTGTGAGATCAAACCCTGCTTATCAAACTCTGTGTTCAATGTGGATTCTGCTTAAAGACTCCCTCTCCCTCTTCCCCTCCCCTCCATAGGCTCTCTCTCTCTCTCCTAAATAAATAAATCTTAAAAAGATAAAAATAATAAAATAATCCTTGCATTTTTTGCATTCATATTTGCAAATTTGCATTAGTATTTGCAACCCATTGGAAGTTACTCAATTTTTTGAAAAATGTTTATCAAGCTTACTCAGAAAATATCCCTTCACAGAAAGTTAGATTTTACATTTTAAACACATTTCACATTTTTAAAAAATGAGTAACCTTGTGACAAAATGTTTCTAAAATACCAAATGAGTAGCTATGAGTGTTTTGTGGAATATCAGAACACCACACCTAAAATATGTGTGTGTGATTTTTTGTAAAAATGTAAGATTTATATGGAAATGTTAATATTTAGTAGTTTTCTCTTACACTTACCATTGAATTCTAAACAAGGATTATGTGAGCAATACAGCTTTTGCTAGATTAGAAAAACATTATGTATTTATCAAAAGAGCTTTCTTCTTTCAGCAGTAGTGGGCTTATACTATCAACTTTGTGACTCTGAATACACAAAAAGAATTCCCAGTGTACTATGGGATCAAGGGAATAATTTCAGGCATGGTTTATTTAATGTTTCAGAAAAAAATTTCTTTATGCAACACAAATAATGCTATTGCTAAGTAAAACAAAGCAATGTTCTTTGTTGTGTTGCTCTGGCTTTAAATATTTCACTTTAAAGAAAAAAAAATTTGAGAGAATTATAGAGTCACATGCATTTTAAGAAAATAGTAGAGATTTCCATATACTCTTAGGCCAGTTTTTCCCAATGGTAACATCCCACATAACTACAGTACAATATATTAATAAGGAAACTGACTCTGATACATACTTTCAACCTTATCCAAATTTTACAACTTTTACATGAGCTGGTGCATGTGTGTGTGTGTACATGTATATAGTTATGTAAAAATTTACATATTTAAGTCCATGTAACCACCAACACAGTCAAGATACAAATATTTCCATCACTAGGGTTACTCTTGCTGTGCTTTACATCACCACAGCCACCTCCTGTATTTCCACACCTCCCTAAGCACAGACAACCGCTAATCTGTCCTCTATTTCTAGAATTTTATTTCAAAACTGTTGTATAAATGCTGCTACATTATATAATCTTTTGATATTGACTTTTTTTTACTCAGCATAACTTCCTGAAATCCATCCAAGTTGTTGCATGTACATATATTTTTTTCCTGCATCATTTATTTAATGACACACCCTTTGAAAAGCATTGGGTTGTTTCTAGTTTGGAATTAATTACAAACAAAGTTGTTATAAATATTTGCATATGGAATTTTGTGTGAATGTAAGTATTCATTTTACTGGGATAAATGGAACTTTTTAATAATGCAGTTGTTGGGAAATTGCATTATTAATTGGTCAAATTGGCATGTTTACTGTTATAAGAAAGCATCCCAAGGAAAGAATAACCTACAACAACTTAATTCCAAATAACTGTTGATGATTTTTTATTAAAAAATAACAAGATATAATCCTATAATTATGTTTCATCTGATTTATTAACACTGTGAAAAATATTAACAAAAAGCTTTAATTACTTATTCTAGTTTTCTTTTGAGCTCTTGTAATATGAGTATTTAATCTATGAATCTTTCATTGGTGTTAGGGAAGTATAATTAAACATAAAATTTCTTCCCAATTCAGAAAGTCTTTCTCTAAAGTTAGAAAAAAGAAAACAATTTTATTGTTGAATAAGCATTAAACCAGAATGTGATGTGATAGGCATCACAGGTAATTCTCTAAAGATAGTGCATGTATATTCTGTATATATGTGTGTATATGTGTGTGTGTGTGTGTGTGTGTGTGTGTGTGTGTGTGTGGCCAAGGATACAACTCATCACATATATGTTCTCAGGATGAACAATCATTACTTGTCAAGTAAAAGGACTTGATAGCATCATTTGTCACATGTAGTTCATCCTAAATTCACCTGGTAATTGAAGGTAACCATCTGGTGTTAGCTAACTGACTTATCTAAAAGAAAAATAAATTTCTCCTATCTTTATAATGGAAGATAGTTTTGCAACAAGACGTCAGAGGAATTTAAGCTCTTATTCTCCCACAGACACTGGGATACAGGGTCTCTTCCTTCTGTGATGATTATATTTCAGATAGTTCCCTGGTTCTTAAGAAAGGCAGTCCTGAGTTGTAAAGCTGGTTAACAGGTTTATTTAGCCTTTAAAAAGATTTACATGCATTTCAAAGTAATAAAGACCTTATAATTACATGTATTCTAAAATAAAAGTTCTAGGAAAAGAGAGGGACTGTGGAGTCTCCTCCTTTATTTTCAATAGGGAAAATTAAGCCTCTTATTTTTAAACTGTATTTATCTTTAGGGGGCACATTTTAACTAGATCTCACAGATTCTAATATACACTGTTTTAGTATCATTGTTTTCTGTATTCTCTATTTCAATTTTATTTTCCCTTTAACCCAACTGTCATTTCAGAATAAGTTTGATTTTTCACTAATATTATAATTTATATAAATGAAATTCAATCTATTTATTAGTATTATAGATGTATTTAGCTGTAACATTGTTTTCCTATATGGAGCAACATTTTTTGCTTTTGTAATATTTATGTTTTCTGTTTTATATTGCGCATTTGATCTAGACTTTCATTTTACTTTTCTCAGTCTCTTAATCTAGATTTATAGTATGTAGCAATTCTTTCAAGATTTATTAGAATTTATCCTTAGTTTTAAATTTAAGGTTTAATGCTTATAACCATGGAAATGTCATCCACAATTTTATTTATTGCGTAGTGCTGTTTGTTACTTTTCAGTTTTAAATGATGAGCTGAATTCTTACAGGATGACAACATTTGGTTCCTCCATAATGTGACTAAAAAGTTTGAGAAATACTCAAAAAAATCATCAGTCTAGAGAGTCCTTCACTGTGTTCTGCATTTAATATTGCTGTGAGGAAGACTGAAGTGGGCATTTTTGTCACACTTATACTTACTTATTTTTCTTGAATTTTAAATTAATGTTAAAACACAAAAAATTTCCTGGGCATCTTTAATCTTATAAGAAGAAATGATTTCTCATCAAGTCTAAACAAATCTCCCTGTGTGTACTACTCCTCCCTATGATTTCAACTTTCCTTTTTCTTTTTCTTTAAGACAGTAACCCTTTCAAGTTTTTAAACCAGACTTCTTCTCCAAAGCAGGTGTGTGCATGTGTCTGTGCGTGTGTGTGCGCTTTTCTAATCAAACTCTTTGAAAGGATAATTTCTCTCCAATTTTTTCATTTGTCCAAAATAACCTTTCTTTCTTTCTTTTTTTTTTAAAGATTTTATTTACTTATTTGACAGAGAGAAACACAGTGAGAGAGGGAACACAAGCAGGGGGAGTGAGAGAGGGAGAAGCAGGCTTCCCGCTGAGCAGGGAGCCAGATGTGGGGCTCGATCCCGGGTCTCCGGGATCATGACCTGAGCCGAAGGTACTTGCTTAACCAACTGAGCCACCCAGGCACCTCCAAAATAATCTTTCTTAGTCTGGCTTATATCCCACTACTCCATTGGAGTTACACTTGTTAAGGTCACCAATAACCTTTAAAATTCTGGATCTAATTATTTGATTTTGCTGATCATGCTATTGGCATGAATTATAACCAAGTTTCTCCTGCATTTTTAACTCTTCTCCTGTTAATGTTAGTGTCCTAACTTCTTTTCCTCCAGTCCCCCTTTCAATGTTTCTATTTTCTTCCAAAGTTTATTTTCATACTGCACATGTTGTCATAATTATCCTTTCACATAATACCATTGGTGGGCTATGGTAATAAATTACTTAAGTAAAATTATTCTTGAAAGATGTTTAAGCTGTTTTAATATTAAGTCATGATAGATAGGAGCTGAGGTTGCAAAGGAGTAATGCATAAAGATAATGACATGAAATATAATGAAAAGTGGAAATAGCTATACATCAGCATGGGAATGGATAAGTAAAAATTGTATATGCATATAAAGGAGCAATGTAATACAATTAATTAATGAACTTAAACTATATCTGTTGACATAGAAACATCTCAGATATCTATGATTAAATATAAAAAAACTGGTCATGCCAAAAAACTTTCATTTCAAATTTATGCAAATTAAAAACATAAATAGCATATAGATTAAAACATATATAAACTGGTAGAGGATAGATAAAGACCAACTTCATAATAGTGGTTGCTTCTAGCGGGAGGGGTATGACGATGAGTGATAAAAAAGAAACTTCAGTTTTATTGACTATGTGGGTTTTTTTTTAAGATTTTATTTATTTATTTGACAGAGAGGGAGATCACAAATAGGCAGAGAGGCAGGCAGAGAAAGAGGGGGAAGCAGGTTCTCCACCAAGCAGAGCCCAATGTGGGACTTGATCCCAGGACCCTGAGATCATGACCTGAGCTGAAGGCACCCCTATGTGCTGTTTCTTATGAGTTAAAAAATATCTTAAGCAATATAAGAAAATATTAATATTTTACCTTATTTAACTTAACATCTTAGTTAAGATGTTGCACAGGTGAATGTTACATGAGTCACTGTATTTACTGATAATTTAAAACTTCTACTTTTAAAAATTAGTGAATCATTGTGATAATAAAAACAAGAAATATTTGACTGTGAAGGGCAGCAGAAAACTTGAGTAGAGGTTGAAGTGGGATGTGGAATTAGGGGTAAAACACTTTTCAGGATGGGATTGCCTACTACATATCTGTATGACTGCTGGAAACCCCCAACAGAAAGGGAGTGATGAGTAAGAGATAGAGAGCAATGACACGAATTTCAAATGACCCAGAGAACAAAGTCCTTGAGAGGGCTGGAAAGAAGAGATAATGTTGGCACAGTAAGAACTCAGTAAATGTAGGCTGGATGAATGAGTAAATGACCCATTAAATGCTCCTAAGCAATCCCTCTGGGTGTGCCTTAATTACCTTTTCAACTGTCCAAAACAATTAAAAAGTTGGACCACTTTCCTTATGTTCACAAGTTCATTATGTTCTCTTTCTTTTAAAGCAAAGAATATTCCTTTCTGCTTATAAGAGACAATAAAGGCATAAAGTTCATTTTCAGTTACTGGTTTATATATTCACTGAGCACTCAGCTTCTAGTTAGTGTAGGCATCAGAGAAATAGCAGTGAATAAACATAGACAACTATAAATTATTAGATGATGGTGCAAGGAAAATCATATGAGGGGAAGATGACAGATGTGATGCAGTGTTGGTTAGGGTGTTTAGGAAAATACTCTTTAAAAAGTGACATTTAGGGATGCCTGGCTGGCTCAGTCAATTAAGCATCTGCTTTCTGCTCCGGTCATGATTCCAGAGTCCTGGGATCAAGCTCATCATAGGGCTCCCTGCTCCAGGGAGAACCTGCTTCTCCCTCTCCCTCTGCTGCTTATCCTGCTTGTGCTATCTCTCTCTGTGTCAAATAAATAAACAAAATCTTTTTTAAAAAGTGGCATTTAAATAGTCTTAAATAAAATGAGGGTGGGGGTGTATCACATGGGAAACTTAATTCAGTAATTTCTTCTGAAAAGTATAAAGGGTCTGTTTTGGTCTTCACATATCCTTCACAAGTGAGGAGGGTGAGGTTGTTAGATAACAGTTCCTTTTTTTCTTATAATCTGGACATGTCCCTTGGCCTTTTCTAGTTTCGTGTATTGCAGGCAGTGAAGCATTCTAATTTCAAGCTTATTTTCATCATTTTTTAAATCTCTTTTATCTTTTTCAAACTTTAAGATTTTTTTCCCCCTTTTAATTTAAACACTTCATTGAGGTTGTGTAGAATAGATATTTATCTCTTGTATTAAAGTTGCCCAATAGGTTAATTTATTTTAGTTTGAAGTTTTTCCTTAGCTCAGAGAAGTTTTCTACTATAATTTATTTGATTATCTCTTCTCTATTTATTTTCATGTATTAAAGGAATCTTATCTCTTGATCCACAAAGTTTACACTTGGACCCAGGACTCAATTCCTTCTAAGGTCTTTGGGAGACTTTTCCACCATCAATTATCTCTTTCTCTCCTTTTTCCAGCTCTGTACTTGTATATTTAACATATATATGTGCTTGTGATTCACACCATCAAAAAGAACCCTTTAATGTATTTCATCATTTCCACACAGAAGTTAATAGTGTCAGCTCCTCCATATTTCTTGAGCCCATTTGGCAGACTTTATTTTGATTTCTTTTTTAAAAAAGATTTTATTTATTTATTTGATAGAGAGAAAGAGAGGGAGAGCACAAGTAGAGAAGTAGACAAAGGGAGAGGGAGAAGCAGGTTCCCAACTAAGCAGGAAGCCCTATATAGAACTGGATCCCAGGACCCTGGGATCATGACCCAAGCCAAAGGCAGCTGCTTAATTGACTGAGTCACCCAGGTACCCCTTTACTTTGACTTCTAAAAGCTTTCTCAAGTTCATCAATGAATTTCTAGTTACCAAATCCAAGATATTTTCATTTTATTATTTGATACCCAAACCATTTAAGAGTTTAAAGCCTACCCTTTTGCTTGAATCGCCGTTACCTCTTGGGAAGCAACTATCTTGTTTTATTTCTCCAGAAATCAATGGTATATTTGTTTTAATTTCCTTTGTAGTTTTTTCTCCCTTCAGTTTACCTAAGTGTTTCACAGAGTATTATTTTTATTTTTCTTCACTTCAAACTTTCACTGGGCAAGTATATTTAATCCCCATGCTTCAAGTATGCAATGACTTCCAAATTTACAGCTCATTTAGAGTGATGCTGTTGAGCTCCAACAGCTCCTGAAATACCTTTGTGTCCTATAGGCAACTTAAAATAATAGATAAAACTGGAAATGGCTTCTCATAGGCTTTTATTCCAACCAAATCTACTCACTTCTTTCTTTCTACATCTTGGTAACTAATACTTAATCTACAACTAGGTTCCTAAAAAATCATCTGGGTACATTCTAGATTTTTCCGTTTCAACAGCCTCTAATTCAAACAACATTAAATCATCCTGATTTCTATTTAATTAAGAGGGTTTAGAACCCTGCAGTCTTTTCAAACAATATCTCAGATCTCTCGCTTACCTGGAATAAAGTAAAATAGTCATAGTCTTTGGGTTTCCACTGTTGATCTCTTCCAATCCATGCTACACATAGCCTTTGGCATAATATTCACAAAACACCGAACTGATCATATCAATCTCTGTTAAATTTTACTCAAATTTCACTAATCTCTCTAAGTTAAAAATCTGAATTATTTAAGATATTATACAAGTTACTGTTGATTATATTTACTGCCAATGTTTATAGTCTCATATTTTTCAATGCCACATCTAAAAAATAATTTTTCTTCATATTAAATGACAAATGATCCATGTCACTCATGATATTACATCTACCTGGAATTTTTATCCTCTGCTTTCCTTAGATATATTCCACTCATCCTTCAAAACAGAATGTGGAAACATCTTCTCCAGGAAGACTTCCCTGATATCTATCTATCAACTTCCATTTCTCATATTATTTAAAAATATATATATATATATTTGTTTATTTATATTTCAGAGAAAGAGCACACAGCAGGGGGAAGAGCAGACAGATGGAGAAGCAAACTTGTCACTGAGGAAGGAGCCAAATGCGGAACTTGACCCTTGGACCCTGGGATCACAATCTGAGCCCAAGCCAGAGGCTTAATCAACTGAGCCACTGAGGTGTCCCTCCATTTCCTATACTATTGTTTGGATTATCAATAATATCCTGTGTTTCCATGGTGACTCAAGGGAACCATTATTGGAGCATTTGTGATGTGATATTCTTTTTCATTGTTGTGTTTTGTTAATTTTCTGTCTCTACCTACAAGATGCTTAACTGCTTAGTTTCAGGAATATGGCCTTTTTAAATGTTTGTTTAAAATAATCATAGGTTTATGGAAGTCTTACAAAAATTATTCACCTGGCTTCCCTTCATCTTAGCATCTTATATAACATAGCAATTTATAAATAGTAAGAAATTAATATTGCTATAATGGTATTAATTAAACTAAATACTTTATTCAAATTTCCCCAGTAGTTTCTTTATGACTTTTTACTTGGTATCTCTCAATTTTAAACTCTAGCCTCCTATTTAGTCACCAGATTGTAGTTTCTTCCGTCTCCTTAGTCATTCTTTCACCCACACTCAGTCTTTCAAATATGTTTTGCATTTATCTTCCACTGTTAAACTTTTCCTATTTTATTTTTCCTTCTTGATTTATACAGTTTTATTCCTGTAAATCTTATTTGGGTTGCTAGAGAGAGGGTAAATAGACACATTCTGACCAGTTCACCATGGATAGCTGTTGGTACAATTATGTAGACTATTATAAAATAAAAATGAACTTAGTTAGGCGTCAGAATAGATAAAAATGGGAAGTGCTAACTTATTGCATTTGGTTGAGCTACTGAGAAACCGGGTCTGACAATGCCTAAGAACTCCAATTCATTGATTGTTGTTCTGTATAGTTGATTAGAAAATATTTATAAATCACATGGGAGACTGATGTGGAGAAATCATCTATATCTATCTATATGTATGTATGAATTCATTACTAGTCTCCTCTTGAAGTTGAGCAGGAGATAATTAAATCTATTATTCACATTCATATGTAATAGTGAATGAAAATGCAGAAAGTCCTTCTGAGTCTGGTCCTTGTTTGGTAAAATTTTTCTACATACAGTATTTAAATCAGAAAGTGACAACTAATGGAGACAGAGAAAGGTAAGCTATTCCACAAGGGAAACAAAATATAATCACTTAGCATTAGAGTTAATAAACTTTTTTGAATCTTGGAACACTGAAAAAATAAAATAAATTTAAAATTAAAAAAAAGAAATAATAAAAAAAAGAGTTAATAAATTTTTTCTATAAAAGTCCAGATAACAAATATTTAGACTTTGCAACCTATATGGTATCTGCTACAACATTCAAATTTGTCATCATAGCAGGAAAACAGCCCAGACAATACCTAAACAGACGGGCATGACTGTGTTCCAATAAAACTTTACTTACAAGAATAGGCAGAAAGCTGGATTTGGCTCAAAGGTGGTAGTTTGTCAACTCATAATTTAGCACAAACAGGTTATACGTAAGAAGAAATCATTTTCAAAGTGCACAATAACTTAATGACAATAAGATGAATGGTAGAAGCACTTAAAATCCAAGTGCTCTGTTTCTCAATTCACTTTTCACCTTTCTCTACTATAGAAGTGAAAACAAACCAGTCATGTATAAATCAGAGACTTTAGCAATAATTTAAATGACATTAAGGGATATTAAAAGCCATAAGAAATACATTTGCTATAATGACCGTGCTCTTTCAAGCAGTGACTTAATTTTTTTCCATTTGTTAATGAGCATAGAAATGACTAAAATTTGTCCCAATTTTCTTCCTATACCTATTTGTTATTTTGTACTTGCCTAGGAAGAGAGGGCCAAAAGGAGAGAGTTTGTCCTCTTATCCCTGTGTGTGTATAAGGAATTCCTTATATCCCTAGCTTATTAATTCTTCCAGCAAGTAGGATATTGCCATGAAATTGCTCTTAAAGAGAAAAAATTAAAACAAAACAAAAAAACTTGGAAGTACTTTTCTGTTTGTTACCCCAATTCAATATTGATAATGATGTTAACAGTTGTAGGGTATAGGTGGTAGGGCTAAGTTACTCTAATTTCTTTTGTTTTGTTTTGTTTTGGTCTTCTGTTTTTATGGTTTTATTTATTTTTTATTTTTTTATGTAAGTTATTCTAATTTGTGTTTGTATTTTGGGGCAGAGGAGAAGTAGTAAATAGTAGAAATAAAATTATTATAAAATCTTTTTGCATTCTGACAACACATTGAAAATAATAATACTAAAATATAACATATTTTGAACAAAATTTATAACATGGAAGAGGTGAGTAAAGTTGCATTATCCTTTAAGGGAAAGTCTGTAATTGCCCAAGTATGAAGCCATTTATATTTCTGAACACTTTCCTAACATTCTTTCTAATACCAAGACTTTGGCTATATGAAAGACTGGAAATGTTTTGAAATCAGAAAATTATGTGAATTATGGAATTACTTGTTCATAAAACCCAGATTATTCCTCCAAAGTATTCATAAAAGTGAAGCATCTGGCCACTTACCAGTCTAGCATGTTACTTTCTGAAATTCACTCTTTAAGTTTCCTGTCTATGGCATGGCTGTGAAAAATGATTAGGAACCTTGGCTGTAAAAGTTCAAACACTGAACTGGGTGGAACTCTTCAGTGATGATAACAATATAGACACAGTTAATAACAAGACTAACTTCAAGTGAATTTGAAGAAGTCTCTAGAAAAAAATATGGCACATATATTTACTAAACTAGTGTTAAATACTTAAAATGGACTTAGTATAGGGGTGCCTGGGTGGCTCAGTTGGTTAAGCAACTGCCTTCGGCTCAGGTCATGATCCTGGAGACCTGGGATCGAGTCCCACATCGGGCTCCCTGCTCGGCTGGGGGCCTGCTTCTCCCTCTCTCACTCCCCCTGCTTGTGTTCCCTCTCTGGCTGTGTTTCTCTCTGTCAAATAAATAAAATCTTTAAAAATAAATAAATAAAATGGACTTAGTATAGTTGAAGAATAGATTTGTTTTGCGTTTTAATAACATAAATGGACACCAGGAATGTTATGCTGCTATGAAATGGATAAAAAAATTTCATTTGAAACTCTGACCAACAAGTGATTTTTTTCATCAACCTGAATATAAAACACCTCTCTATTCATAGCAGCCAGCAAAGAGAATGCAACTATAGATAGTATAGCTTAGAAAGAGTTAATTATTATGGAAAGACAAAATGCTGTAGAATTGTGCAGCCACTTCCTATAATGAATACTTTATTGCATTTTTGAAGGAAGCTCCCCTCCTTAGTGATAGTAATGATGAGTTCTTGAAGAGAGCTTTAAGCTGGTTAAAACAAACACCTACAAAAATAATAACGAGTGAATGAAGGACTGAAAATGAAGGACATGGTCAAAAGCTTCTGGACATGGGAAAGGAACCACTTTTCCAGAAAAGATCAGGGAAATCTAGCATCTGGATGGATTAAAATAAAGATTCTTGATTAATTATTATGAGTTTTCACAAATTTGTTTGAGATACATAGGAAATACAAATAATTATTAGCATTAGTATTAAATCATTATTGGTATTAAATAACTATCTAACAAGAGAGAAAGAAATAACAAGCAACAAAAAGCCCCCCAAAAACCAAAGAAAAAGCACACCCAGGTAACTTCACAGGGAAATTCTATTAAACTCAAAATATCAGATAATTCCAATCATAGAAAGTGAAGGAAAGCTTTTAAAAAAAGATTTATTTATTAGAGAGAGATAATGTTAGCAGGGAGAGTGGTGTAGGGGGAGGGAGAGAAAGGGAATCCTCAATCAGACTTCTTACTGAGTGCAGAGTCCCATGTGGTATTCAATTCCATGAGCCTGAGATAATGATCTGGGCTGAAATCAAGAGTCAGACACTTGGGGTGCCTGGGTGGCTCAGTTGGTTAAGCAACTGCCTTCGGCTCAGGTCATGATCCTGGAGACCCTGAATCGAATCCCACATCAGGCTCCCTGCTCGGCGGAAAGCCTGCTTCTCCCTCTCTCACTCCCCCTGCTTGTGTTCCCTTTCTGGCTGTGTTTCTCTCTGTCAAATAAATAAAATCTTAAAAAAAAAAAAAAAAAGAGTCAGACACTCAACCAAGTACCCTGCAAATGAAAGAAAAGTTTTAAATAATTATCTGAAAATAATATAAAATTGATAATTAAACAAGATAAAGAACACATCAAAACTTGATAGATTAATCTCACTTAAAATATCCATGAAAAACCCTGCAAATGCCTAAAAAAAAATAAAAACAAACTGAATCCACTATGCACATTAGGAAACAATGCATCTTAACTAAATGGAAAAGGATGCTGACAAAATCTAATGGTGATTTCTGATAAAAATGATTAGCGGACTAGAAATTGGATATTTACACACACACACACATACACATGCACATCATTATTCAATGGAGAAACACTAGAGACAATCCTACTAAGGTCAGGGACAGAGCAATGTTCTGACCATCTCTACTGCTATTGAACATCTTTTTGGAGATATTACTATATATAACTTACTGTACTCTTTTTGAGTATTAGCTTCAAATATAACTTACTGTAGTCGTTTTCCAATTATTATGGCTTTTACTGATTTCTCTTTAATAATGACAAAAGACTATAGTGAGTTATATTTGCAAGTGGTAATACACCTAAAACCTTAGACTAGCTCCTATACACAAAGAAAAAAATAATTTGGTATTGTACCATGATATAAAATATATCTATAAAAATGAAGAGGAAAGCAAAAGGTACTCTCATTCATTGTCATCTTCCAATTTGGAAGATAGTTTTGCAGTTTCTTCTAAAGTTAAGCACAAACGTAATATATGACCCAGGAATCACATTCCTAGTTGTTCACCCAAGTAAACTGCAAACTATATCCATACAAAAGCTTAATGCTGAACTCAGAAAAAAAAAAAAAAAAAAGAAGAAACCAAGCTTCAACAGGAAAATGGATAAACAAATTGTGGTATATCCATACAATAGAATAGTATTCAGCTACAAAAGGGATGGGTGATTGATTCATACTGTAACATGTATGAAAATTTATCTTACTAAGAGAAGTAGTTAGGACCAACAGGCTACATATATTATGATTCCATTCATATAATATTTCAGAATAAGCAAATTTATAAGGATAGAAAATACCAGTAGTTGCCAGAGATTAGAGGAGTAGGGTGGTTGTCAACAAATTGAATGAACTATAGAATTTTAAAGTGAAGGAACTAATCTGCATGGAATACTATACCAATGAACTGTACATTATAAAAGGGTGAACTTTAATATATGCTAACTAAAACAACAACGAATCAACCAGGATGTCACGGGATCCCTGAATGGAATGCACTTTGATAAAGTAATGTGACAATGTTGCAAATGTATGGCATAACATTACATAAGCAATAGGTTAAAAAAGGAGCTGATGTAGTTATTTTGTAAAATGGTGTTGTGACTTATATTTATAAGTGTAAAAACTAAAGTAGTTATACATAAACACTGTATTCTAGTTGTCAAATTTGTTTCTCATGGGGGTATGGATTAATAACTCTGAACTACTTTACAAGTATACTAGAGTTAAA
The DNA here is from genome assembly GCA_004023965.1 of Spilogale gracilis. Lineage (NCBI taxonomy): Eukaryota > Metazoa > Chordata > Mammalia > Carnivora > Mephitidae > Spilogale > Spilogale gracilis. The sequence continues at coordinate 86,685 of PITA01002357.1, forward strand.
CAAATAGGTAAATGAATGATGGGAGCCAGGTTCTTTACTGTCAGAGAGAAGTTATGGGTAAGTGAGAAAAGAGGCTAGAATAAAACCTGTAGTATTAGATTAGAGTCAATGATATCCACATGTACTCATACTGAACTTAACGGCTAAATACAGATATGATCGTGTGTGTGTGTGTGTGCATATATGATTTAGTATACACTGAGCTAAAAACAATGACACTCGGGTAGTAACAAACAACCCCAAAGCCCTGATTTTGATTCCTAAAAACCATCCTCTGATTAAGTGAACCAGGTCCCCAGAAAAATGACTGAAATCAGATGGGAACAGAAGAGCAAGAAGTTTGGTATGCAACTTCAGAAAGTAAGTAAATGCTTTAAAAAGCAGAGGTATCTGGGGGCACCTGGGTGGCTCAATTGGTTAAGCTACTGCTTTCGGCTCAGGTCATGATCCTGGAGACCCGGAATCGAGCCCCACATCAGGCTTCCTGCTCAGTCCCTCTGCTTGTGTTCCCTCTCTGGCTATGTTTCTCTCTGTCAAATAAATAAATAAAATCTTAAAGAAAAAAAAAAGCATAGGTAGCTTGAAGAAACTTCACTGGTTCAATGTAGGACAATTTTAGCATGGAAATAATTATAATAGATTTTATAATGAATATATTAATCCATATGGGTAATTTTTTTAAAAAAATAAGTTAAACCATGAGGAAAGAATGAAAAACTATGGAAGGTGGGTTAACCAATTAATGTAGGAGAAAAGGCAGAAGAAATGGATATTACAGCCATTGGCTAAATTGTACTGGGAGCATGGGATATTCACAGTCTCAGAGTATCACCCCACAGATTACATGTTAAGTAGATTGGAAAAGATGATTTCATAATGGAGAAAGTTAGTGGATAACACCTTAACCAAGTGATTAAAATTAACATCACAGATAATGGGATAAAATTGACATCATGTAACATTTTTGCCAACATTTAAAAAAATCTCAATTTAATCAGAAGGAAGCAATTAAACACATCTAATTTGAGACTCATTATGTAAAATGGTTGGCCTGGATTCTTAAAAAAACAAAAATGCATTGAAAGCCAAAAAAGGCTTAGGAATGGTTTCAGTTTAAAATAAAGAAACATGATAACTGAATACAATACAGTATCTGAATTTTACAATAAAACTTCAATGCACACTATCGAGAAATTGAGAAATTTTGAATTAAGTCTTTATAATGTAATATGATCTCAATGCTAAATTTATTGGGTATGATTATTGTATTGGGCTTAGACTTATGTAAAAGAATGGCATTGTACATAGGAGGCAATGCTGAAATATTTAAAGGGCAAGTTGTCCTAATGGTCCAGAAAAAGAAAAAATTTCTTTCTCTTTTTATCTATCATTTATCTGTCAACAAAGATAGGAGCAGAGAGACAGACTGAAATGAAGAAAGAAATATAAAGCATTTGTGACAAAAAGTTAATAACTGATGAACTTAGGGGAAGATATATGGTGTTTATTACAGTAGTCTTTCAATTTTGCTGTAGGTATGAATTGTTTCAAAAACAAGTTTTAATAAAATAATATATTAATAATTATTTCAATTTTGTTTATTTTTGATAAAATAATATATTAATAATGATTTCAATTTTTGTGTATTTTTGAGCAACAGAATATTTTGCAGGCTAATATTCTCTGCAAATCTTGCAAAGAACACTGATATATAAACAGCCATAGTGATTTTATAGGGTTGAAGCTGATCTCCATGGAACCTCCCACTTGTCCTTTCATTCATGGTCTCTGAGTAACTTTAAGGAACCCTATGTCTTTAGACCTTTTTAAGAAAATTTATTTATTTATTTGAGAGAGAAAGGGTGAGAGAGAGAGAGTGCAACAACCCAGAGATTATTGCCGGAGCCAAAACCAAGTGTTGGACCCTTAACTGACTGCACTACCCAAGTGCCCCTAGCCCCTTTTCAATTAAAAATAACATTTCAATTCTGTTACACAGTTTAAAGGGTGAAAAATACCCAGTTGTTGCAAAAGGATTTTCAATAAAATATTTTTAACATGTTTACATTTTGACACTTAAAGAGATGTTACTCCAGCTTTAGGGAGATAGTAACTTAAAAACAAAACCATTTAATTTATCCCCTAATGTGTGACTGGAAACATCCTCAATATTTTGCAAGAAAAATCTATAAATCCAATAATAGCTCTGTAAAACAAATTTTTATTTAATTTTTACAAAGAAACCCAATGATAGTTATATTAGTGGTAAATTGACAAAGCCAATATTCAACCAATATCTATTTCTTTCAAATTCTTTGCTCTTATCTATACATCAAATAAAGAAATTCTAATCTTTCAAAAATATTAGGAGTAGGGTTATAGAACATGATTTATCTTTAAACAAATAAGGCATACTAATAGAATACAGAATTAAATTGGTTTCTTTCCATTCTACGTACTAAATTTTGGAATTGCTCTTGAATAGATCTTGTTTATTAAGATATTATCCATAGCATACGAAACTTGACAGAAGTATTTGAATGAGAGATTTTTATCATCAGATAGTTCCATAATTTTTCTTTAGTGGAGTTAATTTCTCAAAACTAAAATATTAGAACTAGACAGGTTTTACTTTATGATACTCATATGTCACTCTCATTTTCCAGATCATCTTCACCCTCCCCTCACTATGCCAAAATTAAGATAGATGAGACAGAATGTTCTATTGATCTTTTTTGATAAATTAAATTCACTAGACACCACAGTATGTATTATATTGACAACATTAAAATATTCATAACTTTTATCCTTACTTTATTTGTCTTTATTTTATATATTATTTTAATAAATAGAAATTTCAAATAGAGTGAAATAAATATCTCCTCTCTTACATACAGCATACTCACCCTCGCATACCTGCATCTTGATTTCTAACAAACATAAGCTTCAGTAGTACTTCTTCATTTTTTAGATTGTTGGTAGTAGTATATTTAATGAGCTTTTAAAGTAAATAAATAAAGTTGGTACAAGGAGTGTTATATGCATGTTATCCAAAATTAAAGATTATTTCATTTTCTATCCTAACTAACTCAATGGAAAAGTAGCTTTTTAACTATAAAGAAGTGAGGGTGATACAACTCTCTGAAGGAGGTGTTTACCAAAAGTACATGCTGGTGGAGCATCTGAAAAATATTGATCTTAGAAAGCAAATGGAACAGCACATTGATCTCAGAAGAATAAAGGGGCAGTGAGAGCCATAAAAACAGTTGGAGAGGAGTCTTAGCAATAAAGAAGGGCACACCTTACTGACAGAACAGGAGGAAGATTGAAAATGTGAAAGTACGGAAATATTTTAAGGTGAAATCATAAGGTAGTCTTAATTTGAAAGTATAAGGCAAGGTCACCAGTGAATAATAAAGTATGAAGGTTTTAAGGAAAGCACTGAAGTGGAGAAAAGGTGCTCAGCTGGATGGATTTTAGTTCTAGCCAAGCCTCTGAATAGTGAGGATTTGAGAAATCACTAGACATCATGGAGACTCAGTTTTCTTCTATGTAAAATAAAGAGCAATAATAGCCACAGTGCAGTCACAGGACTGCTGCAAAGATCCATTAGGGATCTTGTTGAGCAATACATGTCCTTGAATCTTTCTCCCAAAGGGATTCTGTTTTATGCTGCAACAGATTTGGAATGCATTTGATCAAACAACCGTTAAGGTCTAAATAGTCAGGTATCCTAAGATACATTCTATTAAAAAAAATCACAGAATCATGGAATATTCCAAGCCACATTGAGAACAACAGTATGGTAAGTTCAAGTATGGTAAGCTTCTCTTATTAGAGAATAGATAAAATAGAACTGTGGTTTTTCTGCATATTTTTGTGAAGCTCTGTTATAAATAAACTTGTTATTTAATCTGTTAGTTTAGAAAGTATTCTTAAATCTCTCCTCTCTGTCATACCACCTCCCTTATTAATACCCAACAAACACCCAGATGGAATTAGTGAGCAAGTCTTGCTAATTATACCCACTTTTATACTAAATGTTTCCTGCCCCCAATCCAGAAAACTAATGTCCAGTTATATACTCTCCATAGCTTGTCTGGACCAGAATGATAATCTTCTACCTCTTTTCTATACCCCCAGTCTCACATTTTGAATCTATTCTCTATACTACTGAAACAATGCTCTTTTTAGTCATCTTAAAACCTGCTCGAAATGTTTTTATAGTTCCCAATTTTTTTTAAGATGTTATTTATTTATTTATTTATTTGAGAGAGGGAGAGAGAGAGAGAGACTGAGAGAAGATCAGAGGGAGGAGTAGCCTCCCCATGGACCTGGGAGCCCGATATAATGGGACTTGATTCCTGGACTCTGGGATCATGGCCTGAGCTGAAGATAGTCACTTAATCAACTGAGCCACCCAGGTGCCCTGTAGCTCCCAATTTCTATAGGGTAGAGTTTCCTCAAACTTTTCCTCATACCGTGGAGAATGATCCATTGATATATCAGAATTAATTTACTTGTTTGAAACTATCATTCTAAGTGGAATAAGATAGAATGGAATAAATTAAAAATAATAGGGTAGAATATAAAACATCTGAGTACACTGATGTAATATTTTGTGAGATGTTAATTTTTTATGTCTTTATGCTTATAGAATATAAAAAGTATGCTACAATGTGTTGTTTTAAAAAAGTTTGATAAACATTTCTGTAAATCATATACAGCCTTACACAATCTTGTCTTTAACTGCTTTGTGCCCTAAAATCTCAAAGTTTCAGTCATTCTCTAGGTGAATGAATGAATAAGCCATATTCTTTTGCACTTTGGGACAATCTCATAACACTCCCCTAATGAAATATTTCCTCTCACACCTTCCTTTCAGCTTGGAAATTATCCCTCATTTTTCAATTTGCAGAAATTATTACTCATTTTTCAATATGTAAAGTGTTTCCAGATGTTCCCCTCCTTGTGATCCCCATTCTTCCCATCCTACAGACTGTTCTGATCTGGTCTAAAACAGGGTGATGCAGAACAATTAGGTTCTTTGTGTTCAACCTCCAGCAATGTGAGGTAGGTGATAGATTATTATTTTGTAATAACCTGAAACTAGTTAGGCTGCAAGTAAACTCTGATAAAATTCCACAAGAACTAACTTATTAAACCGTCATACAACCTCCATGAGCTTAAAAAATTCTGGCCTTTTTTTTGGGGGGGGGAGGGGGTAGCAGGCAGTTGTTGAGAAATCTTTCTTGAAAGTTTGTCTAAAGCAAATTTGACAATGTTCAAATCACATTTAAGGGAGACCAAGGTTCATTTGGAAAAATTTGTTTGGAACCAAGCCTGGAGAGCAATTTCTCAGTGTATAGAACCATACCCTAGGCCGGCTAGATTCTTATGCCTATTAAATGCAGGTTAGAGGTATGGTCTCTAAAAATCTTTTGTCTAGATAATGTATTTTCAATATTATTAATTACAGCAATGGGGACGCATTTCCAACAATCATTAGGTAAGAAGCATTAACTTTACAAATGAAAAACCATTACGGTTATGCAAAACAGCAAACCCTCTTTTAAATTAGGTTAAGGATAGCCTAGGCTTGTAGTTATTTCTGAAGAGTTGACATTTCAGATTAAAATGTATCTGACTACCTCTGGAATGTGTATTTCAGATCAGGGAATTCTTTATAAACTATAACTTAAACCATTATGTACCTGATATCACACTGTCTATGACTGAAGTATTTCAAAGTAAATTATAGATACTATTACTTTAAAAATAATTACTATAATATATTTTGACTATTGGGAGACATCATGATATATTTTAAAAATTAATTCAGTTCACAGGTGCACTAATAATGATAAATATGGAAGTCCAAAGTGTGTGTGTGTGTTTGGTGTTGGGGGGGAGAGTGGAATCTGCTCATTAGAATATGTTACCACTAAAAAGAATATGGCTTAAAGTTCACACAATATTCCAAACCAAGCAACAGTAACAAAAGATTTCCCTTAAGAGGTTGTCAGACAGTTAAAGTCTGTAGTCCACATCAAATCAAATTAAATAGCTCTTTCATTTATGTTTCCAAAGCAGTATGTACATTTTATTACTGTAGCTATTGTAATTGAACAGGGCACTTTCTCTCCATATTTGAACAAGTTTTCCAGAGTACGAATGTCAAAATATGAAAGTAACTCTGAATCCCTCACATCCATGTGCAGGATTAAGTTTCCAAGAAATTCTTCACTATGTCCTGGTGGTGCCCTAAGACAAATGAAGTTTGTAAGAACAGGTAAGAGACCATGAAAAGAAGTGATTAGTGAAGAAATTTCTTTAGATAAAGTTGTTACCATAATCACAGTCCACACCCTTTCTTTTGGGGAAGGGGAAGAGGTAGTAACCTACAGAAATGCCAAGGCTAGATGCCTAGTTCATAACTGAGGAAAAACAAATAGACAGTAGACTGAGGACTTGTAGAGGGTAAGAGAAGGGAAGACTTTGGTGGTAAAGCCAGAAAGTAAGAGCTGCTGTACTGTACTGGGGAAATTTAATTAAAACCAAAATGTCCTTCCAGCTCAGGAAACCTTTCCACAAAGTAGAAGATAAAGAAAGTTTTACTGTTGAATAGGCATTAAATCAGAATATGAAGCCCATTAAGAGGTAGTCCATTAAAGAGATTGCAAAGACTGAAATAAATCTCATTCTTTTATATAGCCAACCAGATACAACCCATTGCATATATGATCTCAAGATAAATGACTAGTCCTCAAATAAGAGGACTTGACAGCACCATTTGACACACATAGTTCATCTTAGATTAACCTAATATTGGGGTGGCCCTCTGTGTTAGCAAATTGGCTTTATCCAGAGAAAAAATAAACTTTATATGTCTTTATGACAGAAGGCAGTTTTGCAACATGGTGCTAAGCAGCCCACCTAGGAGTCAGGCTCCTATTCTACCACTGGGAAAGAGAGGTGTTATCTTCCTTGATTACATTTCAAAGAGATGACCCCCACATTCTCCAAAGAGACATTTTTGGGTTGGAAAGCTGGCAAATGGCTTATTTAAACCTTAAAAAGAACTTGCATACATCTCAAAGGGATAGGGAAAGAATTTACAATTACAAGTTTTCTGAAGAAAATAGTCTAAAAGAAAAGGAGTCTCTTTCTGTTTCAGCACCAGGGAAAATTACTGTTTTTTTTTTCCTTTTTAGGTTTCTATTTACACTTACAACTGGAATCAGCCTTAAATCTGTTGGAACAAGGATGGGTGAATGCTTCCTATTGGCCAGATGTGGCCCAGAGAGAAATCCATGTGGGGTTGGTGATGGCATATTCTGTCCTATAGGGTCATGTGGGAGGAGCTAAAAAAGGAGCCCCTAAAGATAGTCAAATCAGAGGTGTTTTCTTCCCACCTCAAGGAAGTGCTGGAGAGAAACTCAGCAAGAAATATATGAAGAACACAGACAGAAAGAATTGGCTCTATCTACTAGGCTGACCCAGGGAAGCCATTTTAAATATATATAAAGCTCAAGATTGTGAAAGTGGGCAGGCACAAAGGCACTATCCTCTTATTTCTCCTTCTTTCCTAGGTTTTACACCTGTCAAGGAGCTCACTGACTGCTAAAAAACAGAGATGAAGTTTGAGGGTAAGAATAGAAAGCTCCTTCTCCCATAGTGTACTGCAAAAGCCCAGCCTTTGACAAGCCTGAAAAGAGAAGGCGATTTATTGCTTTTCAGATGTATGCATATATGTTTTTGACATCCTATTTATAAATTTAATCCATGTCCATTATATAAAATCAAAAAGAGGAGGAAAAAGGGATGGAGATAAAAGATAGCAGAAGTTATTTATTATTCTTTCAAAATGAAACATTCAGCGTATAAAATGAAATTTTAATTCTTGTATCAGCACAATTATGTATTCTGCTATTCTTCATTAAGAACTGGGAATAATAGTTAAGAGTATATGACATGAATTTTCTAAACTGAGCTCAGCCGTTTAATTTTTTAACTGAGCAAGTTCATGCAACATTAAACCTTACTGTAGAGCTTTCTGGAATTGGCCTGGTAATTCTGTTTACAGGAAAGGATGGATTTTTGATTTTGTTTCATTACAAAATTAGCAGTCTCATTAATGAATAGGAAATTGTTCTTGTTGCACATGATTGTAAGCATTATAAAATAAGAATGATTGCTTAGCCCAGAGGTTCTCAAACTCTTTTGCCCATTAGCATTACTTTGGGATCTCTAAAAAATTTCAAAGCTCTAGGCCTCATCCTGGACCAATTAAATTATAATCTCTATCCCAGACAAAGTAAGTCATCCTCTCTGAAGATGAGACAGAGACATTCATTTTTTTTTGTTTGTTTATTATTTATTTTTATTGAAGCCCTCAGCTGATTTCAGGCAAGTTTGGGAACCAATGGCTTAGCATATGGTTCAAGTTTCTGGCTTACATTAGCAGTAAAGTACGCACTCTGCAGTAATTTTAATATTCCACCAAGCACTGTTAAAGCTTTATTTGCATGTCTACTAAATCTGCTAAGGAGACAAATTTATCTTTGGAAATACCAGTGTACATATTTATTACACTTCTACAATTGCTCTACCAAGTGGTAAGGACGTATTTATCTGTCATGGAAATAACCACATCTGAATAGACATGCAAATAGTATATTTACAACCATTTAACCTCATGTTATAATACTGTGTAAATAAACCCCATGAATCCAGTCAGCAGTCTGGTTTACAAGTTCTTTAATATGACCTCAGCTTACTTTAAAAAAAGAGAAATGTTTATATTTCCTAAAAATATAATCCAAATTATATTCTAACAAAGAAAGACCTAAGCTTCTTTATCATTTTTTATAATACCTATGCATCTCCATTTCTCACCAAATCTTAAACTAAAACACCATCATCAAAAGAGAATAATATTCTCATATTTTATTACTCTATTGATAATATTCTTAGATTAACAGGTATCTCTATGAAGCATAAAGAAAAGGCATAGACAGTTATGCTTATTTGTCTACAGAGGAAACATTTTCTGTTGAACATTCTCTTCCATTTTCTGAAGGCAATTTCATTTCCCTGCAGAATATAAATAGGGAAAAATGGAGAGGTAGGGAAAAATAAAGCAATTCTGATGTGGGTACAGTTTCTTTCTCTTGTTTGGCATATGCTAAAGCTGACATTCCTAGTGGGTCTCAAAGGTGGTTAAAGCTGACATTTATCTTTTAGGGCATTATTTTTTATTTTTCAAAAGTTCTCTGTTGGGCCCCTTTCTCCTCAGTTCCAATGATCTAGGTGGAAGTCTTTGATGGCTTCTTTCTCAATCCATGGACATTCATTCATCTTTATGTCGAAGACCACTATCAATTAATTACTGATAGTTCTTTTAAAAAAAAAGATTTTTATTTATTTGACAGAGAGAAACACAGCTAGAGAAGGAACATAAGAAAGGGGAGAGAGAGAGGGAGAAGCAGGCTTCCCACTGAGCAGGGAGCCTGATGTGGGACTCGATCCTGGGTCTCTGGGATCATGACCTGAGCCGAAGGCAGTCACTCAACCAACTAGCCACCCAGGTGCCCCAATTATTGATAGTTCTAAGAGATGAGCACACACTCATGCCCCATAATGGACCTGAATGTGTTTGGTCCCTGAGAAACATGTCCCATGAATTAGTAATCTCTAGGAATCTTGGTCAATGACAACACATCATCACATTCTCAACTCTCTCAGCACAAAAACTAGTCAGTCAGCCCTTCTCTCATCCTCTAAGTTTCCACAGTGGTCACATTCCTAGCCTCTGTTCTTTGAAAGAGAGGCAAAGAACAATTTCTGTGAACTATTTCCTTTATAAACTTTGTGTATGCAGAAAAGTGATTTTATACACTTACTTTGGTACCTTCCATTTATTTTCCCATGCTTCATTCAAAACTAAGATGAGTCTCCCTTTGTTTCTTAAATTCTCAGAGAACACACTGATGGTTGCTAGAGGGGAGGTAGGAAGGAGGATGGGTGAAATACATGAAGGGCCTTTAAGAGTATACTTATTGTGATGAGCATTGAGTAATGGATAAAACTGTTGAATCATTATATTGTGCACCTGAAAATATAACACTGAATGTTAATTATATTTCAATAAAAAAGAGAAAAGCTAAGATGAGTCTCATTCTAATATCCAGCTGGTTATATTTCTGTGTTTATGCACTCTCTCTTAAATCCTCTATGAAACGAAGTATCAACAAATGTAAACCTAAATAGTTACATTACATGTAAATAATGATATATGTAGCTTTAAAGCCAGTAGAACCTTCTGATATGTGTTGTTGAGGTCAGAAAGACTGATATATAATAAAGAGCGATAAATGTTTCAAAAAAGGAGAATGTATAGATTGTCTAATATGTTAAGGAAGTAGAGATGAATAAATAGAAAATTATTAAAAGAAGTTAAAGAAACATTAGTGTGGGAATAATATTTGAAGTGAACTTTAAGGAATATGGTGATTTCATTGGTATAGTTCATCTCCCAGTGTTTGGAAACACATCCTCTTCTAATAACACACTACTGCTTAGAATCTACTTATTGTAATAGCTCCAGATAAATCAACATAAGAGTTAAAAGCAAGTAATTAAAAAAAGCTATTTTAAGATAGAATAACACTTGTGACTATTTATCTTTAACTATTCTCCTTAGAATAGTTTCTAATGGATGTATAATTATAAATACATGGAAAGCAAAGAAATAAATCTCCATTTTTGGTCACTTCTTTTGAAATCAATGACTACAAAATCATGTCTTCTAAAAAAAATGTTCCTTTAGGTCAAATTTAATTGGCCACTTACCATTTCATAACATATATCTGACACTGCTATCGTGATTGTTATACTTCTTGATCCTTTAAAATGTTAAGGTCCAATATTTGCTTATTAAGTAATAACTAAAATGTTTTGAAGGTTGCCAAGTCAATGAATTTTTATATGTATAAAGCAGTTATAATAATGGCTAATATTTAATGAGGGTTTTCTGTAGGCAAGGCAGTATCTAAGGGATTTACATGCATGATCTCCTTCCATTTTTACATAACCCATGGAGCTAGTTCTTATAATTATCCCCAATATGCAAGTTAAAAATTAGAGGCCCAGAAACATCAAAATTTCCCAAACTCACAGACAATAAAGACCCAGGTTCTACACAGAAAGATAAGTTCAGAGCCATGCTCTTAACCACCACAACTTACTGGTATCTCTTTTTTCCAACTTTAGCACAGGCATCTCCATTGAAACTGGAATTTTCATCCAAGTAAGTATTACATCTATATTGTATACATGTATTTGATATCATTGTCCCTTGTTATGAAGTTAGAAAGAATTTTGTAGCCTGTTAGGAATAGACTATTTATCTACAACATTGTTCCATAGATTATATATCTTTTTATAAAAAGAAAAGTGGTAGTTATCTATATATTGTATCTGTATGATATTTATCTACCTATAACTTCATGACACATGCCAAGAAGTAAAAATATCTTTATAAAAAGGGCACCAGTTCAATTCAGGTAAAGCACCCATAGTACCACCTGAACTCACAATTAATGTATAATATATGTTGAAGAAATGGATAGATGGATGGATGGATGAATAAATGAATGGATAAATGTCTTAAAATGCATATTTTTAATATATTAACAATTATATGTAATCTTCTATTTGTTTTTAATCACTCATGAAATGTAAAGATGCTCATTTGACTTTAAAGGAAATGAATATGGACATATTTCATAATTTGTTTCTTTAACACTCAGAGAATAGATTTCCCTCTGGTGAGGATGTCAACAATCAACAGAATAAGATCTTTCCCTAATATAAGAAAATAATCAAGGTCTATACAAACACTAACATGAGTGGAAAATTTTAAAAAAGCAAATAGCTGAAGAGCAGTAGGGAAATAAAAAATTTCAGTGTCAAGTACAACTTCTCTCTGTAGTGGTTAAAATGCTCCCAGTTTATGTGAAATCTATGATTGATTCTCTTTCATTTGGAAGAATTTTACTATACCCAAAGGGAGAACTGTAAGATTACTACTCTTACTACAATCAAAATACAAGGAATGAAAATCCCACCCCCTGGCACAATAAATATTTTAATAATCTATCCTATATCCAAATCAGTAATACTGCTGTAAGTTGTCACTGATAACAGAGCTATTTCAAAGTTTAACTTCAACACTGTTTATGGCCTAGCATTTCAAAGCAGACAACCAAGATTCCCTGACTCCTGCATCATTACAGATTCAATTCCAAAAAGTACATTGTTATTATTTTACAATTCTGAACATATTTAGTCAGAATGTGACATTATTGGGTATGGGTTTTATGGTTCTTATCCCCCTCATATGTTCCATAAAAAGAATGATACATTATGATGATGACTACAAGGAATGATTTTGGTATACGTTTATAAATCACTAACAAAATTATCATTGTATTGGTATGATGGTTCTCTTAAGATATAAAATAGATTCATTTCTTTTTCTAGGGACAACTAAATAAATACTATAAAAATAAGATGGAGGAAGCAGGAATAGGGGTCTATAGCAAGATTCAGAAAACCTGAAATATGAGTGATCTACCAAAACATTTAAAAACAGTCTCTTGAAGGCCACATTGAACATCAGTAAACCAATGTGTTTTGGGAATGGTGTTCTGGAAATATACAAGTTTAAGAAATTCCATGTATCATAATTTACTTGAATAAATACTTTTTCATTGGCTTCAGAAATGCATCTATCAAGTGTTATGTTAACAGAGAAAGTCAATATCTATCAACATTTATTGATGCTAGCATTGTAAAATGGTGAAACTACTTTTGTGTCAAGGAAAGACAAATGGGTAAAGATGAAAGTTTCTTACCAAGAAATTATATTAGATCCACATAGATTGGTAGTTGACTGTAATATTTTGAATATGCTTTTCTGGTTGCTAAAGGTGTGAAAATGAGCCAGAGTGTGAAACATGCAGCCTTTGTCCAGGATATTTCATTAGCAAAGATTCTGAAACATAAGAGTAGAAATATATATTCCATTGCTGGTGGGTGTTGATACAATTGAATATTCTCTACACATGAATGAAGTGGCAAAGAGCCGGTGTCCTAAATCTATTGGATTCTTTCTCTGATAAGCTAACACTTATCTTGAAACTGAGAAAATAAATCATTCCAAATTCAAATGCCCCTTTCCACTTTACAGAGGCACACAGTGATGTAGTAGCAACTAATGTTCATTTTGAGAATAGAACTGAGCACAGCTGTTCAAGTTAGACTTTTCTGCAAGAAAATAACATGAACTATACATAAAAGGATAAGCAAAATTTAACTGTTATGTCCAAGAAATTCATAGCTAGTTCAGAACCTAAAATAACCATTTTATGGATTCTGAAAAATGACATTTCAAATTGCATCATCTAAAATGTAAGCTTTTAAATTATCAAGAGCAGGAAAAAAGGAAAGAAAATTGGAAGTTAGAAATATAAAAACTCCTTTGAGGAAAGATCAATACTACACAAATAATGCTCTAGACTTCTTTTCTCCAATGTATCCATTCTCAGCTTCAATAAGTATACTGACATGGTGTCACGTGTTTTAGATGGATTAGTAATGACATGTAAGAATTCAACAAACCCAATCTACCTGATGAACCAACTAATGTGTATAGGCATCAACTACCACTTACAAAAAGTAAGATATATGAATATAGAAAATATTAAACTATGTATCTTCATAATTGAATCAGAATGAAAATTCATTATGTTAACTTTCTCATGTTAACTGATTTTTAAGAATTTCTATATCTGGTATTTAAATAGAGTGAGTCATTTCACTCTGTCAAGAGCATATAAAACAGCCTTACTCAGTAATGGAGTGTGTAGGAGGCAGATAAGGAAACTCCAGATGATTCCAACTATTACAACTACCATCTCCATTTTAATAATATAGAACTTCCAAAATTAAGCACATGTTAAGTACTTAACTGAAACCAATAATACTTAATCAAATATCACCAACTGAAATAGTGTTTACTTGGTGATCTCAATTATTTGAACTAAAATTTAAGACCAGGGCAGAACCTCTCAATAACCAAATTGATATCTCCAAGTTTGCTCCATGTACATTTAAACTCCTTCTTATAAAAGACTGACACCAGTGTTTCCAAATTAATAGCAAATTAGAGGGGCGCCTGGGTGGCTCAGTTGGTTAAACGACTGCTTTCAGCTCAGGTCATGATCCCGGAGACCCAGGATAGAGCAGAGCAGGAAGCCTGATTCTCCCTCTCTCAGTTCCTCTGCTTGTGTTCCCGCTCTAGCTGTGTTTCCCTCTGTCAAATAAATAAATAAAATCTTTAAAAAAAATAGTAAATTAGAAAGTTCTACTCTTAAAGTTTCCTAACAATAGATTAAGGAAAAAAAAATAAACGGATTATATCCTGAAAATTAACTGATTAAAAAATAAAAGTCCTTTGTGGTACACTAATATTCTGGCTACCTATGTCAATTGTCCTTGAGAATGTCTTTATATAAAGAACAGTATATTAGATGACAAAGTGAAGATTAATTACTGAAGTATATACATTTATTTATTTAACAGTCATTTCTTGAGATGTTATGTGACCAGCACTACAGAAAGGGCCAGAACAATACAATCACTAAACACATCAAGACTTAACATAAATCCTTGAAGAAACAACAATTGAGAAAGAAATTATAGTGGATTTCCACCACTCCTAGGCAAACGGAAGTCAAACTCTTCAATTAGTGTTTTAGAAAGTAGAATCTCAGGATGGGGAAAGGCTCTTGGTCAGTAACTCTAATTTATATTCCCTCCTTCAGTTTCTCACCTTTGTATTACTGTTGGTACTAATCAGAATACAGTTCTGGCTCATACAGGTACAAAAAGCTCCCTCACTTTATCTCTTTGGTAGAGTAAGCAGTCAGTTGGGTTCTAACAGGATACTTAGAGGTCAGCAAGGAGGAAGTCACGGTCAGCTATCAGAAGGTCAGAGGCTTGTCCTGGCAGCATTCCACAAGAAGCAGGATCAAACCAGAGGAACTCAAGATGGGGGATGCCATGACAGGAAACTCCTGACCAAATTAAGAAGAAAAAGCAAGGAAACTCTGTTTCCCCAAGTAATAAGTTTTCCATCCCTTAGTTACCAACTGTCAATAAAAGATAGAAATGTAACCCCCAGGGTGTGTAGCTTTCGTGGTCTCTAGAACTTGCTTGTTCTCATGTCTCGAGTGTAATTTTCAATTTAATAAACTTTCCCAGCAGGCATCACTTGTCTACTGTGCTGTGTGTCTGTCCTTGAATTCATTTTTGTGATAAGACCAAGGACCTTCCCCTGTCTCCTTTGAGTCTGGCAGGGTTGAGGCCCCAGGGTCTGAGGTTGCCCAGGGTCCAAGGTCTCCCCAGCGCACTCAGCAACACTTGGCATAGCTGAAACAAACTTGAGTTTTGTTTTGTTTTACGATTTTATTTATTTATTTATTTATTTTGAGAGAGAGATTGAGAAGAGAGAGAGAGAAAACATGAGCAGGGGCAGAGGGAGAGGGATAAGCAGGCTCTCCTGCTAAGCAGGGAGCCCAATGCAGGGCTCTATCCCAGGACCCTGGGATAATGATCTGAGCCAAAGGCAGATTCTTAACTGAGCCATCCAGGTATCCCCAAACTTGAGTTTTTAAGTCTTTTCTAATCATTTAAAGGATGACTACTTGGAAAAACACATGATTGAATACACACAAATATTTAGCACCAAAACACATGATTGAATACACACAAATATTTAGCACCATATTCCTATGGCAGAACTTGTAGTTTGGTACAGTAAGGAGATACAAATCAGAGCTTCCCATGATTCACTCCTCAGGTTTGATCATTTGTTAGGATGGCTCACAAAGCTCAGGAAAATATTTATATATGTTTATTTGTTTATTATAATGGATAATGAGCATGATAACTTAATATAGGATATTAATATGTTACCTTATGAATGAAATATATGACAATAAAGATGATAACCACTGAAGAGGTACTGAGGATGAGGTCTGGAAAGATCCTCAAGCACAAAAATTCCTGTTTGTGGAACTGGGGTGTACCACCCTCCCAGCATTTGGATACAGTCACTGTGGAGAAGTTTGTCAAAGCTCTTTGTTCAGGAAGTTTTATAAAGCTTAATATCCAGTCCTTACCCCTTCCTAGTAGCTGCACCATTTGGGTAAAAAATTCCAATCCTCTAATCTCTTTTGGTATTTCTGGTAGCCAGTCCCATTCTGGGGTTATCTAGGGGCCCCAACCTCAGTCATAATTAACATAAACTCTTGACTCAAGAAAGTTTCTTAGAAATAACATTATTCAGGATGTTCTGAGTGTTTAGGGAGATCTGTCCCAGGAACCAAGAATGAAAAACAAACACATTTCTTATTATACCACAGACTCTTATAACATCTCCTACACAAAATTAACCCAAAGAGCATCATGCAAAAGCTAAAACTATGGGGATGGCTGGGTGGCTCAGTCAGTTAAGCAGCTGCCTTTGGCTCAGTTCATGATCTCAAGGTCCTAAGATTGAGTCCCACAAGGGCTCCCTACTCAGCCGGGAGCCTGCTTCTCCCTCTGTCTGCTGCTACCCTTGCTTGTGCTCACTGGCTCTTATTCTTTGACAAATACATAAATAAAATCTTAAAAAAAGAGCTAAAACTATAAAACATCTAGGAGAAAATATAGCAAAAAAAAATTTGTGACCATGTGTTAGACAAAGATATTTTAGCATTATTTATAATAAAAAAATAAATTGAACTTCATAAAATCACAAATATTTGTACAACAAACACTATCCTCCCCACTCCGGAATGAAAAGGTAAGACCCAGAGTGGGAGAAAATACTTTCAAAACATTCTTGTTGTAAGGGGATTTTATTCAGGATATAAAAATTCTTCTATCTCAATAATAAGACAAGTAACCCAGATTAAAGATTCTATTTTAATACAATTTACAAAAAAGAAGATATAAGAAAGGCTAATGAGTACATTTTAAAAAATGCTAAACACTAGTCATTAGGAAAATGTATATTAAAGCTACAGTAGGATTCCACTTCACCCATTAGAGCCAATATAATCAACAAGACAAGCGCTGTTGAAATTGTGGAAAAGTAGGTACTCACACATTGCTGACGGAAATTCCAGCCATTTTGGAAAACATTTTATCTGTTTCATAAAAGTCAAAAATAAACTTAACATATGATTAAAAAAAGTCTCACTCTTAGGAATCTACCGAAGAGAAATAAAAATATACATCCATACAAAGACATGAATATGAATGTTCATAGCAGCATTATTCATAACAAACTCAAACTAGGACAATTCAAATGTCCAGCATTTGATGAATGGATAGACAAAATGTCGTGTATCAAACAATAAGATACTCTTGAGCAGCTAAAAAGGAGTGAAGTACTGATACATGATGTGAAATATTGGGGTCAAGGAGTAGACAGTCAAGAAAGTATTCTTGAGACATCTGGTGTAAAAGAGGTGGTTTTATAAAACCACAGGGATAGGGCCCTTGGGCAGAAGAACTGCACTGGGACTGTGAGGAGTGACTGATTATGCACCTTCAAGTTGGGAGTGGGTTAGGGATAGTAAGTCTCTAAGGAATTTGGAAGCAAGGTTTCCAAGACCTTGAGAGGCTAGCTGTTGTTAGAATAAGGTCATTTACTACTGTCTAATAAACCCTTAGTCATGAGACCCTATAGATGTATATCAGTGGGCTATATGTTCAGAGGATGATTTTTAACATATATCTTGGGGGCAGGGTAGAGATTAAGGAAGTTTCCAAAGGTGTTTTCATATATTAAAGAAAACTTACTGGATCCTTGATGTTGGGGTGATGTACATGTCAGTTGCCTTTTGCCTTTAGCAAAGTGTTAACCTTAAGGCAACTGAGTTCCTGGAGAAAGGTCATTCTGCTTGTCAGTGGGCTGTAAGTTATAAGGAAATATATATATATATATATATATATATATATATATATTTCTTTTGCCTTTGTTCTCCACATCAATACAGGCTACAATATGAATGAAACTTTAAACATCATGCTAAGTAAAAAAGCCAGAAGCAAAAGGTTTTTTTTATTATTTTATAATTCCATTTATATGGAATGTCCAGAAAATACAACCTATATTCAGAAAAGAAATCAGTGATTTCCTGGCACTAAAGATATGAACAGGGGTTGGCCACAAATGGTCAGAAAAGATATTTTGGGGGTGATGCTAATGTTCTAAAACTAGATTGTAGTAATAATTGTACAACTATGTTACTAAAACCACTCAAATGGATATGTAAAATGAGAGAATAGTTTATGTTATGTAATTTATACCTCAAAAAGCTGTCTAAAAAGACATATTTCTGACCTTCCATAATTAATTTTTTCTCAGTCTGAAAGCCCCATATTAATCCAATTACTATCTGAATTGGTTGTTCTCTTTTAGCCCCAATGGATTTCAGGGACTTGTTGCTTTATTTCATAGTTTCTGTCCAAGCTCCACATGGAAATTCCCACTTACAAAAGTTCTTAGGCAAAAGCATTCTGCTAGAAATATGCAGAAATAATTATCAAGGGAATAAGAGTTGTCTTTTTGATTTTTTCTTTTTCTCAAAGCTTTAGTTAAAGGTCTTAGTTTGGGTTTACATTCCTAAGCACATGCTGTTTCTTTAGTGGATGGACCCCATGAATGATTGCACTTTCAGAGATTCAAACCCCAGCATACAAGAATTGTCTTTTACCTCAGTTTAAGCCCCAAATATGAAAGCACAAGCTATGTCTGGTAGAAGAGTGATCCCTTTCCTCACAAGGATATGTGAAGATAGACTTGTAAATTAACAGTTATAATCAAATCAGCAGGAAACATGCTGTGGTATTTCAGAGAAGGAGGTGAGAGAGACTCACCTATATCAGAGGACAATAATATGGAGTCATGAAAATTAAGTAGGAGTAGCCTGCCCAGGCTGGAGCACTGGAAAAGGGCATTCTAAGCAAAGTAGATAAATAGGCAGCATGAATACAAGATTAATAGAGTTGTTTCCTCCTTTTTTTTTTAAACAAGATGTTCAATAAATATTTGTTATAATGAGATACATTTAGTGAACAAGGTATCTAATGTAGCTAGGATATGGGGTATTAATTGAAAGACTAATGGAAAATAATAATTAATGGGTTGGAGTTAGACTGTTAACCGTCTTAAATATATTAAGAAATGTGAACTTTAGGGCGCCTGGGTGACTCAGTGGGTGAAATCCTCTGCCTTCGGCTCAGGTCATGATCTCAGGGTCCTGGGATTGAGGCTTGTGTCGGGCTCTCTGCTCGGCAGGGAGCCTGCTTCCTCCTCTCTCTCTCTGCCTGCCTCTCTGCCTGCTTGTGATCTCTCTCTCTGTGTCAAATAAATTAAAAAAAAAAAAAGTGAACTTTATTCTTTAGTTGATGGTAAAAAATAAGAGTTCTTAATGTCTTGTATGTTTTAAATAGATAAATGGCAATTGAATTCCTGTTATAGACAGCTCACTTTAGAAGTTCTGTAGAGAAATTGTGGCATGAGGAGAACTATGGCAGTCTTAAAGTTTAGGAGGTTGTTGGTAGAGTGCTGCCCAAATGCTGCATATTATTATGGCCTATGTTAAACAAAGTTCATGAAGAGGAATAGAGATAATAGCCATTACTATTTTTAATAGTATAAAAAGATATACTGCATTCAGAAGGTATTATTTAAGAAAGCAAAATTACCTATATTTGAAATATTTCTGAAATATTTTATAGTAATTTTTTATGAAAGGACTAGCTTTCCTAATCTTAAATTTTCAGACTTATTGGCAGAACAAAACTCTTATTATTTATTTACCTGGCATTCAAAACATGAAATTAAATAAGATTTACATACACAAACACATGATATGGATATGGATATGGATATGGATATGGAAATGGTAGATAAATCTGGGAAACACAGATATAAAAGTAAAGAAATATGTAAGATTTAAATAATAAATGACAAATATCTTTACACAGGTTGGCTTTGCAAGATATAGAATCTGAACATTATAATTAACATTTAGTAATTATTATGTTTTGACATGGTTTGATATATCACCTGTCTGTCATATGAGGCCAGGAAGAAAGTGGTCATATATAAAGAAAGCCAGCACCATCTCATGCAAGCCATTTTAACATTCAGTAATTTCCCAGGGTGGCCAAAGACTGTTGCCTGCTTGTGAATTTTTAGCAACTTATACTGCTTCTAAATTAAATGATGGCAGCAGGAACATTCATATGATTTGGATTATTACTTCCTGCAAGATGAGCTGACTTTACGTTCTATCAATAAGAGATCTTTACTTGTGGCTCTCTTTATAAAATATCATAAGGCTAATCTAGTAGAAGTTGAATGTTGGGACACCATATATGCCTGAACAGAATTCCTTTTATTGGCCACAGAACATCCATCTGCTCTGGCCTTGTCCCATTTTTTTGACCAGAACTACAGCTTTACCAATCAGCTCTCTTACAAAGCCACAGAACTAGTCAAAATGTAATAAAAACCAGAAAAGATGGATGATTCAATGATCTATCTAGTCTATGTTATTAGAAAATGTTCAGAGTACATATCTCCAGAACAATCTGTTCCTTGAAGCAAGAGTCAAATTTTTCTCCCAATTGGTATGCCCAGCACCTAAGCATATGGAAAGCCCTCCCTGAAAGAATGAATGATATGTCATCATATCATTTATATATAAAAGCATGCCATATATTTTATACAAACAAAGTCAATCATTTATACAAAATTTCAATGTACCATTTTGTTACAATCTCCATAAATTTAAATATAACTTTGTGGTACAATATGTAGATAGAACATGGGAACTAGGTCATACTTCTCTTTTATCAGCTGCCAATTTTTAGCTGAAGGGTAAGTTCTTCAAATAAAGATGATTTATTGATATAGTTGGGTTAGTTTCTTAAAGCCAGAAACAAAATAGGCCTTTTTTCCCATAGAAACAAAGTACTGCAAAATATAAGATATTCCTTCTGATGTAGTTTACAAAGATGATTTAATGATTACCTTCTAATGAGACTTCTAAAGTTATGCTGAAACAGGTCATCAGTAAGTTCTCTGATGCATCTTGACTGTGAGTAGAATATCATGAATAACTATTTTAGTAAAAATCAGAGTCCAAGTATAATTTCTCTGGTTCTCACCATCTCACTATGCATTTGTGCTATAAATTGCTTACTCTCATTTTGGCTTTTTTGATTTTCTTTTTACTTTTTAGCCCATATAGAAATATTAGTTTATGTAATAAATTTGTATTCGATGTTTTCTTGTCCAAGATGGCTCATGTCTTTATTTATTTTTTTTTTGAAGTTCAAAGCAATTCTGGCTTCTGGATTTGGAATATGAGCAAATGAATTGCTCTTAACTTCCAGTAAAAGTACGGCAGCAGGGCAGTTCAGAACAAGAATGTGGTTGTCTGTACTAAGCCTTTATTTTTTATTGACTAGTCCATTATGTATGAGGACATGTCCCACTTTTTTAACCAGTCTGCTTACTCTTACTAAATACCAAATTTAAAAGGCTTTTGGAATTATAAACAACTTAAAGCTCTATTGAGATTTGCGACTGTCATCCTTCTGGTTAGACTTGCACATAGATCGTACAACAGTAGCAAACATGCATCCATAATAGCTGTCAGCTAGAATGGTCATTAAGCACTGTCTGCAGTCAAAATTCCTGTGCCAGATGGCAGCTCAGGAACACTAGACAGAGCATGTGAAGCTGCCAAGATTCGTACTGTGCCCTTTGAACTTAGAGCTGGCGGAAGAATAAAATAAAGCAAAAGGACCCAAAAGAATAAGCGTCTCAGCAGTAACTTCTTAGTCACAGTATCTTTTGTTTATGAAGAAATGTATATTGCTCATTAATATTATATAAGACATTACTTAGTTTTCTAAACTATGTATTTCATTGTGATAGTGTACTTCAAATGATTTTTCTCTGTCTTTTGTGTCATATTGAGAAGGTATTTCAACCAACTTCTGATCAGTTTTTTTTTTAATTTCTCCTTTCTTTCATACTCTTTACCTGGAAATCATAGTAGGCATGAGTTTACAATCTAATTTTCTTTTAATAGCTAGATAATGATTTCAGAACCACTTATTATGTATCTAATTTTCATGCTTTTGAGATTCCATCTTATTAAACTAGCCTGTCCTACATATAAGAGTCTCTTTCTTGAATATTAATATGATCCAGAGTATACAATGTTATTTGCATACTAGTGGTACACTGTTTTAATTGTACTTTTTTTAAAAAGATTATTTATTTATTTATTTGACAGAGAGAAACACAGCTAGAGAGGGAACACAAGCAGAAGGACTGAGAGAGGGAGAAGCAGGCTTCCCGCAGAGCAAGAAGCCCAATGTGGGGCTCGATCCCAGGTCTCCAGGATCATGACCTGGACCAAAAGCAGTCACTTAACAAACTGAGCCACCCAGGTGTCCCTAATTGTCCTTTTAAAATACATTTTAAAATTAGGTAGAAAAAATTTCTTCTTCCTTTTTTTTATAAACTCATTTTAGCTTTATTTACCTATGAATTCCTTCAAAGACATTTTTAAATTATTTTGTCAAGTTCTTTAAAAAAATAGCCCATTTTATAGTGATAGACATTACACTAGATGTGCGTAATAATTTTGTGATACTGGAAGGAAACAAAGAAACTTACTAATTAAGGAGATAACTATTTTATAATAGTTTACTGTATTTAAATTGTAATCTCCCTGGAAATTAATTTCTATTTTTGAAGATGCACAAATGTTTAATGTAATAGATGCAATAGTTGACATATCTGTTGCCTAAAGCTTACAAAGTTTTGAGAAGGAGTTTACCTACTTCACTTCACTCTGCCTCTACCACCCTTCCCCAAAAAAACTCATTGCAAGATGCTAGATACACTGGTCTTACAAGAGAGCTGTCAGTCCTCAATAGGCTGCTGCTTCAGACTTAGGGATGCTTAATATTTTCAATGGGGCATTTGGGAAGATGGCAGGCAGTTGGAAACATGGAGGAATAAGTTGCTTTGGAGAGTTGTGGTGATTTGAAGGGATGCTTAATAAAAATAGTTTTGGAGGAGGGGTAGTAAAACTGGATGGTCAAGGTGATGGATTACATGTAGAACTCGAAGGTAGCTATTTCCTTGATAGGGTCAAAATACCTAGTAGTAATGTCTTGGAGATTTAAAGGAAATTCCAAGATAATGAATGGTTGTTGAACAAATTAATAAATGAATTAATGAACTTTAACTTGTCTTCCAATTTATTTCTAAACTTAACACAAAATCTATTTATCTGAGTTTTTTATAGGTGGTAATCAAGGAGACACTGCAGGTGAAGGGACAATTGTCTCATTTTGCTCATTAGCTCCAAAGTAGTAGGGTCTTACTGAAAGTTTCTGATAGTTACTAATGGTAAGGAGAGGAAACTCAGGAGGAAACTAACAGAGTACCTGTACTTTTCACACAGAGAAGACATGGGCATATTATTTTTCATCATACTACAAATATTTTTAGATTTGCTATATGCCAAATACTCTCAATGTTGGAGACACAACAAAAGCAAAATTCACAAAAATAGCTCTCTTCAGAACTAATATACCACAGTGGGTTGCATGGAGCACTGGGTGTGGGGCATAAACAATGAATCTTGGAACACTGAAAAAATAAAAAAAAAAATACCAGAGTAGGGAGGACTGAAAATAAACAAAATTAATAAATAAAATATATAATGTATCACTTGAAAATTGATACGGAGAAAAATAAAACAAGGAAAAGGGATAAGAAATGTTGAGAAAGTGAGATGAAATGAGGTCAGAGAGTGAACAGGCTGTTGATTAGTTGGCAAATAATGGCTTTTACCCTGAGTGAGTCATAAATCCACTGGGAAGTTTTGAGAAGGAAAGTACGATTATCTGAAAAATTTTAAAAGATTTATTTATTTATTTGAGAGAGAGAGAGCGTACTAGCACAGGGAGGAGCAGAGGGAGGGACAAACTTTGAGCAGACTCCTTGCTGAGCTCAGAGTCATAAGGGGTATGTGGCACTGATCTGATCTCATGAGATCATGACCTGAATCAAAACGAAAAGTTGGATGCCTAACCAAATGGGCCAGCCAGGGGCCAGATCTGAATATAGTTTTAAAATGAACATTCTGGTGGTCCTTAGGTGGCTCAGTCAGTTAAGCATCTGCCTTTGTCTCAGGTCATGATCTCAGGGTCTTAGGGAGTCTGCTTCTCCCACTCTGTCTACTCCTCCCCCTGCTTTCTCTCTCTCTCTCTCTCTCTCTCTCTCTCTCTCTCTCTCTCTCAAATAAATAAATAAAATCTTTTAAAATAAATAAATAAAATAAAATGGTCATTCTGACTGCTTGGCTAAAAATAGTAGGGGGCATAGGTGGAATCAGGAAATTGGTCAGGAAGCAATAGTAATCTAAGCTAGAGTTGTTGGAAGCTTAGACCAAGGCTGGGAGAAGTGAAGATGGTGAGAAGTCATGAGTATTTGCATGTTCTGAAAGTGGAGCTGACAGAATTTGTTGAAATATCATACATGAGGTGTATAAATAAAAGGCTTTAAGCTAGAACAATGGAATTGAAATTAGCTGAGATGGGGGAAGCTTGAAAAGCAACAGGTTTGTTTGAGAGTAGAAATCAGAAGACTGATTTTAGATAACTTATATTTTAGCTGCATTTTTGATATGAAAGTAGAACTGCCTTTTTCATATGGAAGTAGAGAAACTATAGATAGCTTGGATATCTGAGTCTGATTTGTTAGGAGAGGTCCAGATAAAGTCACCGATGGAGTAACTATAGATAGAAATAAGGACTAAGAAATGAGCCAATGACACTTTATGATATGTGGTTGGAGAATGAAGTAGATCTAGAAAAAAGGTGAAAAGGAACATTATCAGGGTGGGAGGAGGACCAGGAGAGTAAGAGGTAAAAGAAACCAAATGAATGAACAATGCTTGTACTAAGTAGTGCTGATGGAAAGGTAAGACGAAAACCAAGAATTTACCATAGTGATAGCACTATGAAGAACATCATTTCTTCTGTTAAGATTGTTGTTAGCAGAGTAGTCAGAGAGAATGGGAGGACAAGCTAGAAATAATGATTACAAACAACTGTCCTCAAGAATATTGCTAAGAGGTAGTGCCTAGAAGGAAGTGGGTCTAAAAATACTTCCAGTTTTGTTTATCTGGGTTTTTAAATTACATTTTTTAAGATAGGAGAAATAGTTCATCTTTATGTTAATAAAATGATCCAGTATGGAGGAAAAATAGATTATGTACGAGTAGGGTGAAAGGGTATTTTTGACTAGTGATTTCTGTAGGTTAGAAGTGTTGGGATCTAGTGCAAAAGTGGGAATTTAGCAAAAAATAGTAATAAAAATTATAATTTTTTTATTAAGTTAAAAATTATTTATATTAAGTTGTTTAAATTCCAGTTAGCATACACTTTAATATTAGTTTCAGGTGTACAATATAGTGATTCAACACTTCCATATATCTTCCAGTGCTCATCACAAGTGCACTCCTTAATCCGCATGACCTATTTATTTTATTTTATTTATGTATTCTTTTTTAAAGATTTTATTTATTTGACAGAGAGAAACACAGCCAGAGAGGGAACACAAGCAGCCGGAGTGAGAGAGGGAGAAGCAGGCCTCCCGCCGAGCAGGGAGCCTGATGCGGGGCTCGATCCCAAGTCTCCAGGATCATGACCTGAGCCAAGGGCAGTCGCTTAACCAACTGAGCCACCCAGGAGCCCCCGCATGACCTATTTAACCCAAGCACCCACCCACCTCCCTTCTGGTAACCATCAGTTGGTCCTCTGTAGTTAAAAGTGTTTCTTGGCTTGTTTTTCTCTCTCTAGAAAGGGAGAAATTTAAATACCTCAAATAGACTAGTATTTTATTTTGTATTTTTCATATCTAGTCATTAGAAGCATTTTATTGCATTTCCTTTTTTGTGCTATTCTCATCAGTTTTTATATCAGAGTGATGCCCAATTCATAAAGTCAATTTACAACCCATCTAAATTTTTTGCTTGTTGAAGAATTGTTTCCATATCATAACAACAGATTGAAATGAGTTTATATTTGGGAGAGGAGAAAGCTTCTTAATCAGTGGAGTCAGAAGTAGGATTATCCCTTGAGAAATAGTGAGAATATGTGAAAAATTGAGATACAAATCTTAGATAACTAATCTGTGCTCACTAAGTACTGATATGCTATAAGGATGTCTGCCTGGCTCCACGATTTGGAGATTGCCTTTTCATTTTCTTTATGTTCATAGAGCTCGAGACAGCTATATGTACAAAATGCTAGTCTATCTCACCCTGGTCAGTAATGGTGATAAGATCAGAGAACACTCACTCAAGCTGAATCAAAGTTTCTACCTGGCAATTAGGAAATTACATTCATTCCAGTATTGACCAGTCTCTTAAATAATAATATACCAGCTTGGGAAATGTGGAAGGGCCATGTGTTATGTCTTTGAACTGGCAAGTAAAAACATTCATCCAGAAGTACACAGGAAGTTATAGAACTATTAGGGAATAAAAGATGAAAGATGCAGAGAACACTTGTAGTTGTAGGGAACATGATATTTTCATGGTTGCCCACAGCTGTGTTCAAGTACATTTCTCAAACCTAATCTAGTGTCCTACAAGATAGTCTGTATCTTCATGGAATTAAGAAAAGAGTGGAATACTCTGGTTAATGAGACAGCACATTCATGTAGAGAGGGAAATTTTCAATAATGCTGTCATGGGAGGTAAAGGTACATAATGAGGAGCCAAGATTCAGTTGTGCCCAGAATTGGCAAGTTTTCAGTCAAGATGTTGAGGACTTGTGAGAGCACAGTTAGAAGAATCTAAAAAGTGGTGAATAGCAGGGTAATAATCAGAAAGGGTAACCACAGAGAAGCATTGGTGATTCCGTACTATGTTAGATAAATGGAAGACAGGATGGCATTTTGGTATTTGATGAATGATAATAGAAAAGAAAAGCATGGACTTGCTAATTGTACATTGGAACTGTGACAGTACCTGATAAATAATTATTGTGTAGTGCAGTATTGTTAAACATTGTCTCCCATGGTGTCCTAAAGAAATTATCACCCCTTTTAATCCTCCTTACACTCATTTTTGGATTTCTGAAGGAATAGCTTTCTGGGCAAAGACCAGGAAGGTTCTAAAGGATGCAAGGCTGAGTTCTCCAGTATGTATGTGACTCTTCCCCTGAGGATTTCTCTGGTAAGTCAAAGCCAAATACCTAAAGATAAGTGCAGTCTTGCAGATTTATTCAATATACATTCTGAATTTTTCACCTGTGAACAGGTAGAAGTTGGGAGAAACAGTAACTGATGTCATTGTTGTTTGCTTGTATATTTACTCTATCTAATAAAAAGGCTCTTTCCCTTTCCATTTTTATAGCCCAGTATCAAGTATTCAGATGAGCCATGGGAGTGAACAAAAAAGAAATAAAATAGACTTTCTGTAAATTAAGTTATTCCACTAAATAATCCTTAGTAATTATCCCAGGGCAATTAATTAATTTTTAAATATTTTATTTCAAGATAAAGTTTTGGGCAATATAACTTTGGAACCAAAAGAACTTAATATAACTTTCAACTCTGCCTTTTACACCATAGGAAATTACAGGAACCTTAGAGACTCAGTATCATCTGTTAAAAAAGGTCATTTTCTATCTTATAGATTTTTTTCTCTGCAATTAATTACTCAATATATATAATACACCTGAAAAGAAACTCAACCCAGAGTAACCTCTGATTAAATATTTGGTTTCTTTTTTCACTTCTTAAACAGCAGCCAGTGGTTATGGGTACCACAAACATTTCATCATGGATGGGGCTGACTGTTGTTGTGTCCACACTATTTTAGAGTGGTCAATTAGTTTGAGGTTGTTATGTACCCATTTATTTAAATTATCACTATTTATAATGTTTGGGAGACAGATGATACTGTGGAAAGGAAAATAATTATTTTTTTTCATCACAGTTCAAAAAGCCCTATAGTCATTGCTCATTTCCTGAACAAGAGCCTGCTATTATGCCTATTCTTTTAAAGATATTCTGAAGCTTAGAGATTCTCTTTCAGTGAGCATAATCCAACTTGATAATTATGTGCTTCTTGTTCTTGCAGTTATTTTTAATATTTTTCTAACATCTGACTATTCAAATATATCTCTCTTGGTATAGTTATTAAAAGAAAATAATATGAGATTATGATCACAGATATATATGAACTAGGAACTGAAAGACATGGCAAATATAATTGGCAAGACATTTGCCTCACCTTCTCACAAATTGAAAAAGCCACGCTTACTGCTCCTAAAATGACTTAGTTCAATATTAAAATCAGAGAAAGTAACCAAGTCAGGTTTCCTTCTCATTATGCAATGCTCAATGATGTTTTACAAATCTGAATGCTTTACCTTTTTGTTCATTTGCTATATGAATTAAACTTTAACAAGAATAAAATGAGTTTAAAGCCTAGAAAAAGGTCAGTATATTCTCCAGGGAAAACTGAAGGTTATCTTATATTTCTAGAGCTCTCTAATTCACCATTTAAGCAATGCAGATATTGACACAGTCATGTAGGAAGAAGTCAAGAGCAGTCTACTTAATCTCTTAATATGAATTCCCCTAATCCTAATCTTATTGTTAGGATTTAGGCTGTTTTATGTATTTTTTTGAGCTGATAATTTCATTATGGTATATTTATTGATGAAAATTTTAACCACAATTACAAATAATTAAGAGTGTAGCTTCATTTTTGCATTCATAAATTGCACTAGACTGACTGTTGTATTCCTAAAGTCCAGGGTTGAAAGAAAATATAAAATTAATCTTAGTAGGGCACCTACCAGTTGCTAAGCTTCTGCCTTCAGCTCAGGTCATGATCCAGGGTTCTGAGATGGAGCCCCACATCAGGCTCCCTGCTCAGTGGGAAGCCTGCTTCTCCCTCTCCCACTCCCCCTGTTCTTAATCCATCTCTTCTCGTCCCTTCTCTGTCAAATAAATAAATAAAAGTCTTTAATAAAAATGAAATAAAATAAAATAAATCAGCATCAATGACAGAAATTAAACTGCCAAAGCAGTAAAATGATTTGATTATTTTTCTCAAAAAAATGTTTAGAAAATTCAGCTGAGAAAATTCATGTTTGAAAACTTGGAGAGGAGTTTACAGTATTGTTAGACTAATTAATTGTTTCAATATTTGAATTTTAAAGCCAATAGTATAAAAGGTTTGAAAAGGTTTGTGCCTTCATTTTACTCAGAATTGGCATCAAAACAAAGCTGCTAAAATGTTTAACATTTCAGGCTATTACCTCTTCAAAAATCTCTGTAAAATTGACTCATAGGAGAGACTTTCTCTATATGCATTATATAGCGATTTTTTTCTCTTATTAAACATGATAGCAGATATGGATTGTGAAACCTATGTCATTATATTTTTGGCCAGTTACAAAATATTAGTAGTTAGTACTTTTTCTCTGATGCTTTCCTAATTCATTGAAGCATTCAGAACATAAAAATTGCATTAACAAAATACGCAACTGGTGAGCTAGGTAATTCAACGAGAAGTTTTACAACCATATGATGTCTCCAGCTTTCCCATATAAGGTCATATCTCCATAGGTCATTGATGAGAGAATAATTTTAGGGGCACCTGGGTGGCTCAGTTGGTTGAACATCTGACCCTCTTGACTTCAGCTTGGATGATCTTGGGGTTGTGGGATCCAGGCCTGCATCAAGCCCAACATCAGGCTCCACACTCAGGCCAAATTCTTCTTGTCCCTCTCCCTCTGCTCCTCCTCACATTTGCTCTCTCTCTCTCTCTCTTTCAAATAAACAAATAAATAATTTTTTTTTTTTTTTTTTAAGAATCTTGGTGGTAAGGAGATGACATGTTTAATGATCTCAACAGAGTGGCTTTTTGAGAAGATAAACACACTGGGAAAATGTCTTAAATTGTACTACCAAAGAAATAATTGGTTCAGAGACTGTAGAATTTAATCCCTAGGTGACAGAAAACTGTGATTTAAAGGAAGAAATAGGTTATATAATGAAATAATACTTAGGATTTTAAAAGGGCAAAAATTATTGCTACCAGATTATAACCCCTGTGTTTCCAAACATACTACATTAAATGATGATAAAAGAAGAAAATTAGACCCAGACCCTTTCATTTATACTGAATTGTTGTTGATATTAAGAGTAATTAGTATCAAAAAACCTGCTCAATGTCTTGAATTTGAAGCTGAACAACAGTAATTAGATTGGATTTAAAGCTTTTAAGCAGAGGGAAATATATTTCTGAAGAGGAACACTATACAAACTGAAATTAAAAATTAGATAAGTCAAAACATAAAACACTTATCACAAACATGTCAGATTGTTTTTGTGCAGTTAGATATTTCATACCTTACTGGTTTACTAAATGTAGCACTTTTGAAAACTGCTTGATATAATCTCATGATGTTCAGTAGTCATGATTTGCAATAAAAGAATGATTAAGGAGTAAGCATGAATACCACAATTAAAGGAGCAATTCTGGTTTTCTATCAGAGTTTGAGCATAGGTATTCATTTCTAGTCAAACTAAAATTCCACTGGATATAAAATATGTTAATAAAAAGCAAGCAGAAATAAAGCCATGAGAGTACTAGAAAATAAAAAAGGGTGCATTCCGAGAAATTCAAATTTGGGGGGGGGGATTTCTATAAGATAAAGAGCAAATAGTATGATATGCTCAGGGTAAAAAGCAAAGGGAATTACACCTAGCAAACCCAAGATCAGCAGGTTCGGTCTCTGCAGCTATGATCATGGAGTTGGTTTAAGGTTTGACCAAGAGAGCTCCAGCTTTATCTCTGGTGAAGCATAGGTTTCTGATTTTTTATTCTTGACTAAAATAAATGCAATAGAATTTATTATACACTCCTTAAGATCTGACACTCTCCTGGATGCCAGGGAATTTGATAAGTCTTGCTTGACTCTGTAAAGGGCTTTAAATACTGTGGTCCTTTACAGGAATTCTCCCAAAGGCAAGATTCCTCACAGGGAACTTGATGGGTTCAAATCAGAGAGGCTGTGTGCATCCTGGGTGTGGGACACCTGGGTGGCAGTTGGTTAAGTGTCTGCCTTTGGCTCAGGTCATGATCCCAGAGTTCTGGGATGGAGTCCCACATTGGGCTTCTTGCTCAGGGGGGAGCCCGCTTCTCCCTGTGCTTGCCACTCTTCTCCCTCTGCCTGCTGTTCCCCCTGCTTGTGTGCTCTCTCTATCTGACAAAAAAATAAATAAAATATTAAAAAAAAAGAAAATAGAAAAAAAAAAAAAAGAAATGGCCCTGGGTAGGTCACACTGTGGAATGTCTCTAGAAATTCCAGTGCCTGTAGGCACTGTCCTTTTCT
Source organism: Spilogale gracilis (assembly GCA_004023965.1). Lineage (NCBI taxonomy): Eukaryota > Metazoa > Chordata > Mammalia > Carnivora > Mephitidae > Spilogale > Spilogale gracilis. The sequence continues at coordinate 118,275 of PITA01002357.1, forward strand.
TGATGCATATAATCCTTTGTGTTTAAATAAAAGCTTTATGTGAATATATTCTGCAGAGTCTGGTGAGACACTACTTTCAAAGAGTAGGGAGAATAATCAAGCTGCACAATGGAAAAACTGTAAGTTTTAAAAGTTAGCTGATGTCTGGATCTCATTCCCGAATGCTTTAATTGGCTTGGCATATAGCCTGGATCTTAGGAGGTTTAGAAGCTCCAGAGGTGATTCTACTATGTTGTTAATGGCTGAGAACCACTGGTTTGAACAGAGATCAGAAGCATTTCCAAGGGGAACTTTTAGGAAAATACATAAAGAAAATTAATAAAGAATACCATTAGTATAGCTGGAACATCAGACTCTTTCCTGCCCCAACTCTACGGAAGGGCAAAAATATTGAGCCTCTGGGTCAGGTCAGGGGCCACTCAAAGTAGTGTTTCCTTTTGTTCATTTGTTTTTCACAGACTATACCATCTGAGATAAATCCTGTTCTTTTTTTTTTTTTTAAGATTTTATTTTATTTATTTGACAGAAACACAGCGAGAGAGGGAACACAAGCAGGGGGACTGAGAGAGGGAGAAGCAGGCTTCCTGCTGAGCAGGGAGCCCGATGTGGGACTCGATCCCAGGTCTCCAGGATCATGACCTGAGCCGAAGGCAGTCGCCCAGCCAACTGAGCCACCCAGGCGCCCCGATAAATCCCGTTCTTGAATATTACCATGGGTGAATAACTGTTAGATAACACAAAAAGCTATATGTCTAGAATCTGTTTCAGAATGTCAGTCCATAAGATGCTGCTTTAGATGGAAAAGAATCCATTCTCTAGCAGCCTTCAATAAAGTGCACAGCATCTCAGCACTTTTGGAGTAAATGGAATTAAAGAGGTTTTTATAACATTTTCTAATTATAATTAATGTGCCCAATAAAGAGGTTCTTACCTAAGGAATCAAAAAATTAATTTTGTCAAATTAGATTGGTCTTACATGGAGGGAGCTGAAAAATTGGCTTTCAATCTAACTAAGACCATAGCAGAATACAGGGATATTTTTCTAATAATTTTGCTATGCATTTTTTCCCTTTCCACATGAATTTAAATAGGAATTTCCAGAATAGATTATTACAAATTACTAATATTTATCTGTTTTACAAAGATTAGAAGCACATATTACTTCGAGCATTACTAGTTTTAAAAAATAGCCAAAAATATAACTTTTCAATATATTTGTATGGCATAAATATAATCAAATACAAAATTGTCTACATTTAGAGAATTTTCTGCTAAGTAATAAATATTTCTTTAAAATATTATTTCACAGAGTGTTGCTATTTTGGACTGAATGTTCATATGTTGAAAACTAACAATTTGATGGTATTAGTATTAGGAGGTGGGCCTTTGGGAAGTAATTAGGATTAAATGAGGTCATGAGATTAGAGCCCTCATGAATGGGATGTCTGTATAAGCATCAAGAAAGAGCTTGTGAGGAGGCAACAAGAAAACAAGCTTCTAGGAACCAGGAAGCAGGCTTTCACGAGAACCAGACTATGCTGGTATCCTAATCTCAGAATTCAGCCTCCAGAGCTATGAGATATAAATTTCTGTTGTTTATAAGCCAATTTGTTATAGCAAATAAGGCGATTTGTTATAGCGGCCCAAACTGAGTAAGACAATTGCTAATTTTCCCTTTGCTCCCCTACTTTATTTTCAAGGTGGATAATAGGTACATCCTTTTAAAATCATTGATTTTCCTTATACTTTACAAAGCAAGAATATGTTTAAATAAGCACAATTTAGAGAATTAATTGTTAGAAGCAAAAAGACAATAAAAGAAAAATAGGCAAACATACCTATTTCTTTTATACATTATTTTTTTTATCTTAAACCTTATTATTTGAAAAAAGTAAAAAGCAAAAAGAAAGATTTTAAATGTAAAATTATATCTGTAATTCCTGTAGTAGGAATAGTTAATAAATAAACAGATTTCATTAGGGGAAAAATATACTTTTCAAAAGTAGAAAATCTTAGTTTCATTTTTTTTAACTAATAAATATTATCCAGCTAGAGATAAAACTTCACTATCAACAGCTCTTGCCTAATTTTCCTCAGTGATATGTTTGGGGAAAATGTTAATAATATACATACCTGCAAAGGAAATGTCACATGCATTATATGAGTACATTTTGGTACCTATGGCCTATAGCAAGGTCTTAGTCTGTATCCATAATGAACAATGAAATCAGGAATTGATTTTTGTCACTGTCTCTTGGATGACATTTGTAATTTGCTACTGCTTATTGTCACATTTTCAAGTGCATATGTCTCATATTTCTAATTAGATTTTTAAATTCTTAAGAACATGAAATATCTTACTCACTTTTCACTTCCCATAAATACCTAGAACACTATCTGAGCCTGAGAAGCTAATTAATGTGTGTAGTATGAATCTGCCTTAGAGTAGCTGGGGTCTAGCCAAAAGGTCACAGAATTTTGGTCTTGGAAGAAACCTTAAGTAACATTCCTGCGGATGTGGCTGCCTTTGGCATGCTTAATACTTTTTGTTTACAGGTGGATGGCAACTTAAGCTTACATGAATTTCTACTTTAAAAGCAACTGATGATTAAATATTCTCTGTTCTTACCTGAAGACTAATAGAATGTCCTGTCTTACCGACAAAACATAATTTTAGCTAGACCCCATCCATCCTCTGCTTTCCATAATGTGTTGCATTTCCCCCCTGCCTTCTAAATTCACCTCTATTCCCAGGATGCACACCATCCACAAATTTTCAGTGCAGTGGATGAATCCACTGAATAAATACAGAGAGGGGATATTCTAAGTATGTAATAAGAATTATGGCATAGACCAAATCTTTCAGGGTTGAGCACTAAACCAGTTAATGCCGGCCACATTTACCTGACACGGCCACATTGCTGTACACTGACTAGATATTACCCTTGAAAATGAACAAGTTCTTAGGAGAGAAAATTAGGGAGAGTCAATTTTGAAGACTGCACTAGTTTCCTAGGGCTGTTGTAACAAATAATCACAAACTGGACAACATAAACAACAGAAACCTGTTTTCTCACAGTTATGGAGGCCATGAATCCACAGTCAAGGTGTTGACAGTGCTGATATCCTCTGGAGGCTCTGAGAGAGAACCCCTTCCATGTCCCTCTTCTAATTTTTGGTGGCCACCATTGGTTTGGGCTTCATGATTCCAGTCTATGCTTTCTGTCTTTATGTAGTGTTCTTCCCTGATGTGACATAATTTCCACTCTTTTCTATTATAAGTGCATTTGTCATTGGATTTAGGTTCCACCCTAAATCCAGAATGATTTCATCTTCAGATCTTTAACTTTATACATAGGCAAACATTCTATTTGTAAATAAGGTCACATTTATCACTACTGGGAGTTCAGACACGAATATACATTTTGGGGACACAATTTAAGCCACTACAAAGACCAAATATATTCCAGGTATTTTGCATACAGTCACATACCAAATTCTAACATCATGTCATAGGCAAACCTTCCTCTCCCTGTTTTCAATATGAAAATGCAAAGGCTTGAAGAAATCTCAAAAGAGTAACTTAAAATTCTACAATTAGAACTTAACTCATGGCTAAAAGTTCAAGCTTTCTGTCCTATACAAAACAGAGAAACTGAGCAAGAAATAATAGACTCAGGCTAATCTTGTGATAAGTAGGAAAAAAAAAGGCTTTTTTTTTTTAATATGTTTTAGAAACATATTATTTTCTTTTTCTTTTTTCTTTTCTATTGGCGTTTGATCTGAAAGCTCCATTGAATTGGCTATATATTCAGAAAATCTGTTACAAGCAGGTATGTGCTTTTTCTTTTTTCTTTTTATTCCTGGATCTTGAAAACAAAGAGAACATTACTGGAAATAGGCTACATCTAGGTTCCTGACCAAAGAGGGAGATCAATGAGAAGCCTTGCTGAGAAGGAAAAGAAGTGTATAACAGATCAGCCCAGGCTCAGTGTGAGTCTTCCAGGTCCACAGAACTATCCTCCAACACATTTGCATGAGCTTCATCTCCATATTCAAGGACTCTTTCACTATTCCTAAGCCCTTCGACTTTATATTTTATTAATAGGGGTTTCATTAATGTTTCTGAGTATTTTATCCCATTGTCCAGTTTATTCTCATTTTTTACCTTTTTGGTAGTGTAAGCGAGATGTGTGGGTTTATATTAATAGTATATACAAGTGCATTATATATAAGTGCAATTGGTATATCAAAGGTAAATAAAGTACTCTAATTTTTAGGATACATGTATTAATTTTAAAACATAAAAGAGCCAAACATTTTCTAAAAAATTAGAAATACCTGAAATAAGTTTTGAAAACAGGACTGAACCTATTAAAAGTAAAATTCATATGATACAGAAGAATAATTTTAAAAAATGTCCAGGTTAGTGATTCATTTAATATACTGAAACCATGTTTAAGTTATTAAAAAAAAAAAGGTAAAGCTAACTGCAGAAACTTCTGAAATCTAAGATTCCTCAAAGTTCTCTAAATCTTCTTAAGAAATTGGTTATAAAATGTGAGAACAGATGAGTGTCAATATAAATAATTTTGTGATAAGCTTTGAATTTTTAACTAAAGATCATTTCCAGGGTTGAGTTTATTTTCTTTTTTAAAACAAAATCTTAAAAAAAAAAACAAAAACAAAAACAAAATCTTTTGTAATACAGTATTTAGGTTATAAAAATATTCAAAAAACATGTATGTATATTTTCAAGATACTCTGTTTATAGCCTAAAAGAGATTAAGTTATGAAACTTTAGCAGTGCTGAGTTCAAGGTAGCAAAGAATTGTAAATAATGATAAATTAGTGTCCCAACATTTAAGCCTCATAAAATGTATTTGGATACATTTTAACATTATACATAGTGCTGTTAGGTCTGCTGTATCTAAATAGAATTATAGTAAGTAATGATAAGGACAGTTAAGCATACCTAGTTTTATATTGCAGGAACAGATACTAAGCTCCCTTTTTCAACTCTAACTTGTAGTCTAAATATTTTTTTTTCAAATGGTTCTTAGAATCATGCACCTAAGGTAGACAAAAATAGTATTCTCACAAGTATGACATGTGAAATGAATAGCAGAGTATTTGTCTATTATTTGTAATCTTCCCATTATACCCCACTTCAGCCCTTGGATATGAAGCTCAGACATGAGCTTGTATACTTGCTCACCACACACACACACACACACACACACACACTACATAGAAGTGAGGAATGGTTGAGTCTTAGTACTTTGTGGTCATCTGACTCTGTTCATTTTTCTTCTTCCTTCTCCCTCTCGCCTCCTTTGCCTTTCTCCCTTTCTTCTTTTTTCTTCTTCTTTTGTTTATGACCCTAAACCAGATAAGAAACACCAACAGTATGTTCAGAACATAGTTCTGTTTATGCGTTCATTGAATGTTACATATTGAAAGAATTGAAGCTTGAGCCTCTTAACTTAAAGAAAACATTCTTGTGCCTGGTATTAATGCATCTGGTTTTCCTTGACAGCTCCTTAGAACAAGAGACATAATAGGAGTTCCTGTTCGATAAATAATGTCTATTATAAGGCAGGTGTTTGGTTTCTCACTCCATTTATCCTCATTAAATGATATAATAATGATAATATAGAGTTCAGCTATTATGTATTTTATGAAGGCCAAGATTTGGAGAATATTGGAAATAATTTCAAAATTTATATATCGGTCTTGGATGGCAGGTGCTAATAAAAAAAACTTCAACAAATAGATTAGAAATCTAAATGAGAAACAGGAAGTAGGAGAAAATAGTGAATGCCCATATACAAGGTCAGGTCTTTAAAGAAAAGTACGAAGTAGACCTTGTAGATTAATATTGCAATCCCTCTTGTCCCAAAGTACCTTTTATTGAAATAATTATACTACCCCTGGTATTTGGAGGCATTATTCATATTGCTATTTGGGGTTAAGTGTCAGGGTGTAAGATTAAATTAGTATGACAACAAACTCACAGTCCCATCCTCTTTTCAAACTGCAACAAGACATTTTAGAACCAATTCAATATAGCAAAGTCTAATTGAGTCAGGGCTTAGTAACATGAGCCAACTCAAGAACTTCCAGAGCAAAAGAACCACTCATGAAATAACACTTATTAACTGAATTAGACAGGGGGAAAACAACCTACCAGGCTAGAAACATCACAACACAATTATTTCAAAATTACCACCTAGATTTACAGATCTAAGCCAACTGAATAATCATTTTAAACATAATCTGAAATGTTAATATTATGTTTCCCTGTTTATTGATTCTCTTACAGCTGAAGGGCCATAACAAATCAGAGGAAAATCAGACTATATTTTAAAATATCAGTGCAGACACTTTCTTTCACTGAATATAAAAAAATAAGACATTTGTTATTGAATACAAATTAGGTGAATGAATACTTGGACAGTTAAGCCTCTTTTCCCCTAAAACTTGAAATAACTTCTTTGCTTTTCAGGTTGGCAAAACATTGTTTTGTTTCTGGGCAAATTTCGGTCCTCACTTCTATTTATGCCAAGTTCATATTCTTTGTTCATATCATGATGCCAAATAGAAGATGATGTCCCAGATATAAATATTATTTTCATAAATGAATTAAAACTGCCATGAATAAACATACAAAAAAATCAATATTACCAAAAGAAAAAATGTGAAGTAACAATGAAAGAAAGAATTTAAGTTTGCATTTTTAGAAAGCTCTTCAGAATTCCTCTTTTATAAGCCACTAGATAAATTAGAACCACGTTTCTTAATATTCATTTTATCTCCTAAATTTCATTTTGCCTGGAACAAAGCTTAAATGTATCCTTCAATGTTAGAGAATGACAAAAGCATCAATTTCTAGGACCTCTTTGATGTTTATCTAAAAACTAAAATGTTAAATATAGATCTATTTTCCTTGGTTATTTCTGAAAAATAATTCATAAATTGTGTCCATACCTTAAATTGATGTAGATGTAGTTGGATAGGAAATGTTCAGAGACTGATAAGGAATTTACTTCATTTTCACACATTTACATACAATCTTCAGTTAGTTAATTATTTAATGTGAAATGTTTTGTATAATATAAAAGTAGGAAGAAAGTGATATTAAGCCTGTTATGTCATACATTACAACCCATGTGATTTCCATAATTGTTTTCATGTGAGTTGAACATTCAAGTGGTAGTTTTTTTTAAAATATATTTTTTAAAGATTTTATTTATTTGACAGAGAGAAACACAGCCAGAGAGGGAACACAAGCAGGGGGAGTGAGAGAGGGAGAAGCAGGCTTCCTGCCGAGCAGAGAGATGTGGGGCTTGATCCGGGACTCTGGGATCATGACTTGGGCTGAAGGCAGTCACTTAACCAACTGAGCCACATAGGAGCCCCTCAAGTGGTAGTTTTTTAATTCTGTCAAATGTTCTCTAGGTTGTCCGAGTGGCCTGTCCTGTAGTACTTTTGTCATTCTTGTCACCTTTTTATTCAGCAATCATCAAATGTCTGCTAGATGATAAGGTAACATTGGAAGAAAATGTGAATAAGAAATGGTCCATGACTTCAAGGAGTTTACTTTGGTGGAGAAGACAAACTTATGAAAAAGGATCGTTATATGACAAACACATGGTATGGGAATGTTAAGACATCAAAAGATAGGAGTCAGAGGGGCACCTGGGAGGCATTGGGCTCTCTGCTCAGCAGGGAGCCTGCTTCCCCCTCTTGCTCTGCCTGCCTCTGCCTATTTGTGATCTCTCTCTGTGTCAAATAAATAAATAAAATCTTTAAAAAAAAAAAAGATAGGAGTCAGAACTCAGATTTCTGAATCATTGAATTTATCCTCAATAAGCCAATTATTATTTATTTAGGGTCTCAAAAAACCTTTATGGACAAAGGATATGATTAATAAACAGAAAACCAGACTATTTCTACTTGAGGCTTCGGCCTACAACCTCTATTTAGACCCAGGCTTGACTGGACCACACAGAAACTTTTCTTTTTGAGGACAGTGAGCTGAGAATCAAAATAGGCAAGATGTTTCCTTTGCCATTTCCTTCAAAATATACCTGGAATTTTTTTTTTAAGATTTTATTTATTTATTTATTTATTTGACAGAGAGAGAGAGCAAGAGAGGGAACACAAGCAGGGGGAGTGAGAG
>PITA01002357.1:126559-163609 GCA_004023965.1 Spilogale gracilis
ACACTTAATGCACTGAGCCCTTATACACCTGGATTGTAGCTCTTCATATTTCATCACCATGTTGGTGAGAAAAGATTTGTTCAAGAAGAGTTTACAATCCCTGAAGGAAGTGTAGCTGCAAGAATAGAGCCAGCAAATGTTTTGCTCTTTGCCTTGCACAGAACTGGTCTTTGTCTTTTGCCATAGACACCAGAGCTCTGAAGAAGGAGGATCAGTCTCAGTGCTGCTCATTTCTGAGAGGTCATGGGAGGAAGGATCTCGATAGGCAGACAAGAGTAATGTAGGCTCTTCCCAAGCCTTCCCATTGTTCTAGGTTTCTAGGAAAAACAAGTCTCCTTAAAGCACACATGAATAGCAGGTCATAGTACTTATTAAAATAGTTGAGAAACATACTCCCATTTGGTGACAAAACAAAGGAGGACTGGGAGAAAGGTTTGACAAAGGGGAGCTTCCCTATAGGCTAAAAGATTACAATAAAGATCTATACAAAGTGCTATTGTGGTTTGATTGGGAAGGGAGGGGGCTGAAGTGATTTTCCTGTTAAAGTTAGCAAAGGATTCAACTAAATGGTGAAACTCTGGAACAGGCATCCCAAGCATACCCAATGATACCCTGGATCAGATCTGAGTATTTCAGCAAACAGATCTGCCAACTAGAGACATCCTTTCGAATCTATTTAGTATTATACTTTTACTGTAGTATATAGTAACTGTCCTCTTTCTTCCACATGCTTCCTTGTTGGAAACTGGTTTATAAACTAAAAATAAAAACCACAGTAACTTCATCTAGTTGACATTAATTTGTGGTGCTGCCTTTTCTGTAGACAAACGTTTAATTTGCATTTTATTATGATATCCCTTAAAAACCACAGTGAGTGCAGACTTACAGAAAAGGAGACCAAAAATATTCAAAACTGCTTTGGCATTATTGTGAATAAGACTGTGAGACCATTAGACACACTTGTGAGACCATTAGACACACATGAAGAAATGTGGCATTCTGCCCTTTGCCACATTTCTTCATGTTGAAATGAGAGATAGATTGAATCAGGAAATCTCAGTTCATACACTGGGCCTGGAAATTTATATCAACATAAGCTAGTTTACTGTTCTTAGAATAGATTTCAAGATATTGTCACTTTTTTCCCGAGCCCGTTTTGGGAATTAGGTATATAAAGGTCATAGAAATTTTGCAAGTCAGATGAAAGATGGAATTAAGCAGAGAATTTGGATATAGGTGGATCAGATTATAAATATATTGTGCCTAAGACTTCTTCACTAAAATATTAAATGTAGTCCTGTACTTTATGTCTAAAAAAAATGAAAGTTTTTTCATTTTCAGTTTCATTAATAATTACAACATTTTCATAATCTTTAATAAAAAGTATACATCTCCATAGGGTGAATCTTGGCTTTGAATTTAATTGTATTTTGTTACATTTTTAAAAATGCTTAAATATACTATGAATATCTACCAAATGGAGCAAAGGACTATAGGCATGCAGTAGTCACACAATTATATGAATGCATCAAAATATTAATTGAATATGTTTCTGTTCCTGCATATAATGAATAGTGTTCTTTTCAATCCTTCTTTTGTTTTAAAGACAGCATCCATCAGTTAAATAAATATTAAATAGCAATTTAATTAGAATCACCCACTTAAGTGTAATCTTTAATTTAACTCCCACTAAAAATATACAGAAAACATACTCAGATTTTAATGATGGTACCTATATTTAAGACTTATCTGCTTCATACTTACTGGTAATTCTACTCTTTCACAAAATATAACTCATTAATACTATTCTCCCTTACTATCTTTCAGTTGTTCACACTGAAGCACTAAAATACCTTAGATATGACAACTCATTATCAATTTCTGAGCTATGAAGACATTTGATGGCCTGTATATCCAGAACATAGAGATTAGGTAGTACAAATATATCCAAATACCAACTCTAGTTTTGATGTCTATATTATCAAAGTATTAGTAAATAACATAAAAAATGTCTAAATAAACCATTTGTGATATATTTAAATTGTTCCTTCTCAGCATTCTCTGATGTGGTATCTCTCTCCCTCTATCTCATATATAACATAAATATATATTATACTTACATAATACACTGTAAACATAAATACATAGTAAATAAGTATATTATCCTTATCTTCCCCAGTTATCATTGAAAATCAAAAGAAAAAGATGTTACCCTAAAAATACATCTTGTAAAATGATCTGAATTATAAAGCAAAAGCCATAGTTTCAGCTTTTAAAAGCTATCCTATTTTTATCCACTAGAAATCATCACAACTTACCATATTATGAACAAATTATAAGTAATCTTGTGGGATTTGGAATTACACCTCCCATAACTGATTGATGCATTGTATCTCAAGTTTACAGCCAGCAGGCACAGGTAACTTTTCTGAAAGAGAAATTAGAGGAATTCCTGCATTCCAGTCCAGACCCAGTTTTCCTTGCAGCAACACCAATATGAAACTAGTTTTGAACCTGATCAGACCACATCAGATATTAACTGCTGATACAGTCACAAAGTTGCAAGGTAAATATCTCTGGATCATGTTTCCCAATTCAAAAAATATATACATTCCCATGACAGAAAGCTGTCACTACTTGGAAATCCAAAGTTGAGAATCTCACATGATTTTCCAAAGCAGAAGTGTTGAGGCAAGAGGAAGCTTTCAAAAATCTCCCATCAAAGCAGTAGATTTGCAGATATAGATAGCTTTGGCCCAGGATTCCAGGACCCAGACCCTAAGTTCGAGGAGTCACATTTCTTCTTAGTGCTTTATTTATAAAACTCTCTTAGTTTAGAAGATTGTTAATTTTCAAGGACAAAAAGTTAAGATTTTTTTCCCTTTAATTCTAATGCCCTGGTATCCAAAGATGATCTTTTCTTTTTTGACAAAATCTGACTGGTAAGATAAAGGATAAAACAGAAGAGTTTTACTTTAAGAAAAGAAAATGGAGACCTGGCCTCAGTGTCACTTTCTGGGTCATCCAGAAGGGAGTATTCAGAAAGAGTTTGGATTTAGGGATTTTTTTTTTCTAAATAGAACTAGGAAAAATAGTTGGAAGGCCAAGTAGAGCATTTCATGGGTTATTAATGATTCTACTTATTTTCCATTACAGTTCTATGTTGTGTTTTTTTTTTTTTGAGTCTTAAATACTTTCACTTAACTGTTGTCCCAAATGATAATTGAAATTTCTATAGAAAATACAAGATCATATAAGAAACTGAAGAATGCACTCCAGATTCCTTCATCTCTTATGATCACAAGCCTCCCTTGGATGACTGAGTAACCTGAAGATCAGATGCATGGAAAAGTAAAGTGACATATATGACTTTTCCTAAGAGTGGAACATACTGATAGAAACAGCTTCATGAGTTTGAATCACTGTTTTCAAAGGCAGCTTGAATGGCAGCTTGAAAAACTGCCATTAGCTAAATGTAATAGTATTCATAGAATATTCTAGTTTTTCACTGTCCAACATGATAATCACCAGCCACATGTACAGTACAACTAAGGAACTATATTAAAAACATTTTTTTTTACTTTTAATAAATACTGAAGCCATATACATCTTTTCTGTTAAACATAGCTCTATTGTTTGTCTAGAACCATATATCACTTTAACCATTGCATTTCATAAAATATTATGTTGTCGTGCAAATAAATGTCACTTCTAGTATCTCATCACTACTTTCTTAAAAGCAATTGTATGTTCAAATACTGTATATCAGGTAATTAAAATATTGTAACTATGCCCCCTGTTTTGTTTTGTTTTGTTTAAGATTTTATTTATTTGACAGAGAGAAACACAGCCAGAGAGGGAACACAAGCAGAGGGAGTGAGAGAGGGAGAAGCAGGCTTCCCGCGGAGCAGGGAGCCCGATGTGTTACTTGATCCTGGGTCTCCAGGATCATGACCTGAGCGAAGGCAGTTGCTTAACCAACTGAGCCACCCAGGCGCCCCATCCCCCTGTTTTTTTTAATGTGTTAATAGGTATTAAAATTTTAAAGTAGTTTATAGTGGTTCTCATCACATATATATTGGTTAATACATAAGTAGTGTTATTTTTACTTGATTACTATTGATGCCAGCAATATGAAAAGATACTTAGTCTGGATATGACTTTGGATAACAGTCTAGGAAACTTGCTTCATGAATGAAAGGCCTGTGTGACTCCACATGATGGATAAAACAAACCACCATTTTAGTTCTCTAAATCTTTACAGTGGCTCAAGTTATCATGGGCTCTTTGTTGATAAACAGTGAGAAAAAATAATTATGGAAGAGAAATAATGTGTGAAATGTTGGTAATGGTAAGCAACTCTGAGAAAAAATTTCCTTCCTTATGTAGTTTGCCCTTAACCATATTTTAAGGATAGGATACTGTACAGAGTGTCATAATGCTGGGTTTAGTCCTGAAAATGGTTAATATTCATTCAGTATTTTTTGTTGGTACTTACTGTGTGCCAGGCATTATAAAAATATCCCAGAAGAACCTTTATAAACCACTACCAAAGATGCAAAGAACATAGTATCTATCCATGTTTTAACACATTTCACTTATAACTTTAAAATAAATAATTTGCAGAGTATATCTAAAAAATATATATCTCAAAAGAAATAAGAAATGACCCCAACTTTCACAGATTTTACAGACAAATAGAAGAGATATATAAACTTAAAATTGCAAATATTGTGTGGCTGGATCTGTAATAGGTATTTGCACAAGTCATGCCAGATGATAAAAAGAGCAAGTAGTGATTTCTGCTTGCAGTTGGGATAGCTGTCAACTAGAAAACACACAATTTAATACATGTAGGAGTTTTGTTGTGCTCCAATTGGGACAAAAAAGGTGATTTTTTTTCTAGGTAACAACAGATCACAGACAACTGTCTATTATTATTATTATGATGTTTTTGATAGGAGTAGGCATCATCAGCAATATTATTTCCTAATATATATATATATTTATAAACATTGTGCATTTTTTAAAAATGTGAACTTAAATGTGCCTCAGTGGTTTTCACTAAGGCCTTGCTGATACAAGGCCTTTTACTTCCTGAGAATTTCCAATTTGAACGGAATTTGGGTACCAGGAATATGATACTTACCTATCTATACTTGCTTTTTGGCAAGTTTCATTTAATCTATATGTTGATAGAAGAAATACAAAAATATTTTGTAATCACTTTCCATCATCTTTTAATTCTACAAAGAAAATAACACTTCCTTCAAATGTGGTTTCTTTGTCCAATTTCTAGTGAGTTCTCATAGATCTTTGTGTCTCTTAGTATTGAAAGAACTCAAAAAAATCAACCAATGACTCAGACATAGGAGGTTTTTTTTTTTTTTAAGATTTTATTTATTTATTTGACAGAGAGAGATCACAAGTAGGCAGAGAGGCAGGCAGAGAGAGAGGAGGAAGCAGGCTCCCTGCTGAGCAGAGAGCTGGATGCAGGCCTGGATCCCAGAACCCTGAGATCATGACCTAAGCTGAAGGCAGAGGCTTTAACCCGCTGAGCCACCCAGGCACCCAGACATAGGAGGTTTTTTGAGAAGCCAAACCTTAGTTACAGCAAAAGGATTTTATAATATTACATCAAAAGCACTTTATAACATGCAAATTATCAAAATTATTTTTCATACTGACATGTTTTTCATAAATTGAAAAGTTTTTTTCTAAATTAAATAGCCATTCTATTTCTAATTGAAAAAGCCAGTTTCCTTTCACCTTCAGATTATTTTTATTTTTTTCATGATGTTCTTTTAACCGTTCTCTGACACCTTCCAAAGGAAAGAAAATTTTGCATTCTGCCTAGGTCATTGGTTTCCAAGAGTGATGAATATCATTTAACTTTAGTAATAGATGATTCAAAATCTATTTAAGTTTTATCTACTTTCTCTTACAAAGTTATTGTGTGTTTTAGATACCAAGACTTCATGACCCTGCAGCTGATATGATTCAGAAAAATTAGAGATTTGTTAATGATACAAAGATGGTCAAGTCTGAACAAGACTGAGATATTTAGATCTCAAATGGAGAGAAATTACCATTATAGTAAGCACTAAGTTTCAAGCAATGATACAGGTCAAGAGAAAACTATCATTGAGTAAAATAAGATGACACTTAACATGTGAACATGACTCAGAATCTACGCAAAATAAATAAACAGAACATATATTGTCCTTTAAAAGTAAAACAGGTCGAGTGAAGTAAAACTTTTACCACTTTTGTCTAGCTCAACATTACGTTCAGTTCTTGCCAACTTTTCCTCCAAGACTGTTCATCTAGAGTATACACACACATATCCACAGGCACATTCTATCACTCAACTACAAACACTTCTGTGAAAAGTTTACCTTTCTTTCTCCAACTGGAAATTATCTTCAGCCATTTGATTGTATTATAATTAAGACCACAGACCTGTTCCAGGACTTTCTTTATCTAATTGAACATTTGTTTATTTTTAAATATCACGGACCACATATTTATTGACAATCTATACTGTGCCCATCTCTACATCTGGCTCTATAGGATTATAAATATACACATATCATTGCTATCCTTCCTCCCTTCCTCTCTTTCTTCTTCCTTCCCCTTTCCTTTGTTCCTCCTTCTGACTATGTGGTAATACAGAGAAGCATACATTTCCACTAGGAAATCTCAGAGTTTTCTTTTTTTTTAAGGTGCCCTTACGTTTGGGTTTGTAAATACATTGACTTGGTAATTTAATTCATGTTTAGACAAGTAATTTGAACTTGGCCATTAAGTTAATATTTGAAAATAGCAAACTGAAGTATTAAGCTGCACAAGCTCGTAAGTTGCTAATAAAACAATTTAAAGTACGTATTATGAAGAAGTCTGTATTTTAAAGTCCAATGGATGATTTTAAAAAAATAATATTATAATTCTGAAGTTAAGATTATATTTTAAAGTTGGATATTTTTAAACATGCATATGCCAATACTTAATTGGAAAATTAACAACTCATGGAAATAGTTAATAATGTCCCTAAAGAAGGTTTATTGGAAAATACATGACCAATTTCTTTTATCAGGAAAGGTTGTTTCCCTTGGGGTATTGTCTTAATTTTTTATTGCTGCCTAACAAAAAATCACAAACTCCAAGGCTTGAAACATCATCCATTAATTATCTCAATGCTTTCCTTTGGAAAATCCAGGTATGGGTTAACTGTGTCCTATGCTCAGTCTCACCAGTTTGAAACTAAGGCGTCCAGGGCTGCAATTTCATCTGAAATTCAGAGTCAGTCCTCTTCCAAGCTCACTGTTGTTTGTAGTATTCAGTTTCTTGCAATTGGAGAGCGAGGCCCTCAGCTCCTAGAGACTGCCCTTTCATATCATACAGCCCTCTCCCTGGCAGTTTACTTCTTTAAGGCTAACAGGAAATTTTTTTTCATACTTCTAACACAGATTTTAATTAATGTAATACACTCAAAGAAGCAATTATTTTATCACCTTCACCATATTCCATTGGCTAGAAGCAAGTCAGGTTTACCTGCACCAAATGGGGAGGAATGATTATACAAAGTGATTAAGAAAGATGTGGAGACCACAGAGAGGGTAGTTTGGGGCCATTTTAGAATTCTGCCTGCCACAGGTACTTTACTACAATATTCACTGTTTCATCACCATAGTCTTCAATTTGAGTTAGAATGTTTTAAATTGCAAGAAAAATATGTAAATATGGCTTTAATATCAGTGCTTATTTTCTCACAGTCATACTGAAAATTGACTGTTGACTGATGGTGTCCTTTGAAGCACAGTTTTTATTTTTATTATATCAAAAGTATCTACTTTTCCTTTTGTGGCTCATCTTTTATTTCATATGAATTTTTTGCCAAATTCAAGGTTATGAAGATTTACCTCTATGTTTTCTTCTAAGGCTTTTCTAAAGGTTTCTTCTAAGGATCTAGCAAACACTGTATAATTGTGTCTGTTGTATCTGCAGACATATGATGAATGTGCTTGTATAATTACAATAAGTAATATTATATAATCATTCAAATAGGACTTCAAATTACAAACCATCCTTCTTGAGATAAAAAGAAAGGAAATTATTAACTATTATTATGCTGAGGCAATTAAGAGGTCTTAACTTGCTAAAAAGAAAATAGGGTACCTGAGTAGCTCAGTCAGTTAAGCACCTTGCCTTTGGCTCAGGTCGTGATCCCAGGGGTCAAGGATGTAGCCGACTTTGGGCTCGCTGTTCTGCAGGAAGACTGCTTCTCCCTCTCCCTCTGCCATTCTCCCTGCTTGTGCTCTCTGGCTCTCTCTCTCTCTGCCTAATAAATAAATAAAATCCTTAAAAAATAAAAAGAAAATAGATGGACTAATTTTACTCACTGTACAACAACTAAGGAAAAATCTAACAGAAACCCACAGTATCAAATGTAAAAGAAAGAAAAAGTACTTAGACAAATACTGAAACATTCTATTGGTGGGAAGCAATTACATTATTTTAAGGCACTGAATGATTATTCATAAAGCTTACTTCATGAGGGGGCACCTGAATGGCTCAGTCACTTAAGCATCTGACTTCTGATTAACATTCAGGTCATGCATGATCTTAGGTTTGTGAGATCCAGCCCTCCGTGGGGCTCATCACTCAGCAGGGAGTCTGTTGGAGAGTCTCTCTCTCCTTCTGCCTCTGCTCCTCCACCCTCCCCTCTGCCCCCTCACAGGATCTCTCTCTCTGTCTCTCTCTCTCAAATTAATAAGTCTAAACAACAACAACAACAACAACAAAAAAGCTTGCATCATGAGGAACATATTTGCTTTCAAGGATTGGTTCAAATACAAGGCCATAAAGGTAACTGTTAGTTAACACTTGGCGATGTAAGCTGATCATTTGCACCTTGAGGAGAGACATGTTGATAGGAAATTCTACTGTTATTTTTTCTAATTTCTTACTGAATTTGAGTAAATTTTACCATTTGTGCACCATGGCACAGAGAAAAGAAAATGCACCATGGCTATAATCATAGCTACACAGATCTAACTAAAGTAGTAATGACTATTTTATGTATATGTATGTATGTGTATATATACACATATGTATTTATATATATTTTAAGTATATATAAAATACATACATATATACATATTTTATGTAAATATAAGTATACACATATATGTTTTTAAATATGTTATGTTATATGCCTAATTACCTGCTCAAATAGTACCAAATCATAGAAGCTCTTGTTTAGCAAGCTACTCTACATTACCTTCATTTAATTGGAAAAGAAAACAGAGAAAAATATTGAAAAATAAATTTTACATCCTAATGGTGCAAAACACTATTTGACATATGATGTTATAAATCTATTCTTATAGTTACACTGTGATACATCAAAATGGAACCATTCAATATCCTTCTGTAGTAAACAATTCAATCCATCAATGGCATTTTGGAAATAAACTATTGTATAATAAAAAAAATGGATTTTCTACTTTCTATTTTTTTTCTTCACTAGAAGTATTTTTTACTTCCCTTTATGGCTGCCACATCCTTGGAATTCAATTAGGATTGACACACAATTTACACATATTTATTGTGCATCTGACATTTGTTTACTTGTTTATTCACAAGGTTAGACAGCTGCTGAGTTCCAAAGAACCACATTAGAAAATATGCTGATGAAGAAAGCAGAGATCTGGCCTGCCTTTTTTGGCTTTGTGCTAATTTTAGACATAGGAAAAAATAAATTAGGTAAATATTTACAAATTAAAATCAGTGTTACTAAGGAAAGAGGGAGCTAAAATAGAAGGGGGAAATGAACTAACATTAAGTAGACTGATCAGGGAAGAACTGATACTTAAAGTAAGAGGAATTATATCTGTGACACAGAGTGGGAAAATAGCATTCAGGCTGGAGGATCAGCATCTACAGAGAGCTTGAAATGGAAAAGAACATGTCTTTGTAATTAGCTGAAAGAACAATAGTGTGATGGGAACGTAATGAGAAAAGCAAGACTGGTATAGGACAATTAGAATACCAGGAAGAGGGTATATTTCTTAGGAGCTTGAAGGCCATTAGGAGTTTGGATTTTTTATTCTTTTAATCCCCCTGAATGCACTGAGAGGACACTGAAGCTGCTTAGAGGATGAATAGAGTTATGATTTATTTTATGTTACAAAAAACCTTTTTTTGTTGTTGTTGTTTTTTGTTTTTGCTATTGTGTTGGAGTTAGGCAAGCAAAATCTAGAAGAGATTACAGAAGCCAAATTAAGGAGGATTTTAATTACTACTCTGTAATCAGAGGTATACCACCAAAACTTTTAAGCAATGTAACAGACTGCAAACCTTTGTGTTTTAAGATGGTAACTTGGGCAGTAGATGAACATAGACAAGATCATCAGTCAGACAACCAGAGACTATTTGAGCTCAAACACTAGGAGAGTGACAAACATAGCAAATTTAAGAAAGCAGCTAATAATATTTTATGTCAAAAAACAAATAAATGAAAAGATATTCCACACTCATGGAATGGAGGAATTAATATTGTTAAAATGTCCATACTACCCAAAACAATCTACAGATATAATACAATCCCTATCAAAATCCTGATAGTATTTTTCACTGAAACACAAAAAAACAATGCTAAAATTTGTATGGGACCACAAAAGACCTTGACTAACCAAAAGAATCCTGAGAAAGAAGAACAAAACTGGACATAAAAATAAAAAGAACAGCAAAGTAAATCATCAACAAAAGGGCAACCTATTGAGTGGGAGAAGATAACTGCAAATGCTATAGCTGATAAGGAGTTAATATCTAAACTATATAAAGAAGTTATACAACTCAACACCAAAGAAACACCAACAATCCAATTAAAAAATGGGCAAAGGACTTGAACATACTTTTTACCAAAAAGGACATACAGATAGCTGACAGGCACATGAAAAGATGCTCAACACCACTCATTATCAGGGAAATGCAAATCAAAGCCACAATGAGCTATCACCCTCCACCTCTTAGAATGACTAAAATCAAAAAGACAAGAAATAACAAGTGTTGGCAAGGATGTGGGCAAAGGAACCCTTGTGTACTTTGGTGGGAAATGTAAATTGGTACAGCCACTGTGGAAAACAGTATGGAGGGGCCTCAAAATATTAAAAATAAAAATACCAGAATATCTAACAATTCCAATGTTGGATATTTACCCAAAGAAAACAAAAACAACAATTTGAAAATATATATATATTCCTATGTTTATTGCAGCATTATTTACAATAGCTAAGATATGGAAGCAACCTAAGTACCTAAGTGCCCATAAACAGACCAATGATAAGCATGTGGTCTATACACACATACACACACACATACACACACACAGACGGATATAATGCATGCATAAGAAAAAGATGGGATCATGCCATTTGAGGCAATATGGATGAATAGAGAGGCTATAATGTTAAGTAAAATAAATCAGACTGAGAAAGAAAAACACCATAGATTTTCCTCATAAGTAGAATCTAATAAAATACACACAAATGAATAAACAAACAAAAATCAGAATTACAAATTAATTGGTGAGGGGAGAAAGGGTGGTAATCCAAAAAACAGACTCTTAACTATAGAGAACAACTGATGGTTACTACAGGGGAGGGGGGCAGGGGGATGGGCCAAACAGGTGATGGGTATTAAGGAGTACACTTGTTGTGATGAGCACTGGATGATATGTGTAACGGATGAATCACTAAATTCTACACCTAAAACTAATATTGCACTGTATTTTAACTACCTGAAATTTCAATTAAAAACTTGGAAAAGGAAAAAAAAGAACTAGATCTATAAATACACAGGACAAGCTGATGATTGTCAGAGGGCAGGAGTGTGAGGAGTTGGGCAAAATGGGTTAAGTGAAGTGGGAGAAACTGGGATCCCATTAGGGAATGAAAAAGTCAAGAGAATGAGAAGAACAGCATAAGGAAAATAGTCAATGGTATTGTAATAGCATTGTATGGGGACAGATGGTTTTTATACTTGTAGTGACTAAAGCATAACGTATAAACTTACTGAATTATTAGGTTGTACTAATACCACTTACTATACTCTTGTACCTATATTATGCTGGATCTATAGATATGTTTTAGGTAAAGACATGGCTCATAACGAGCCTAAAGAATGACAGGCATATGAATGTGTACATTCATGAGCATACTTTGTCCAATTATTATATACTGTTCAAATCTTACCCCCAATATGAGGTTTTTACAGTTAGCTAGTTTACAAAATCTAAAATAGGTGAACTAAAATGGCATATGAAATAAAAAAAAGAAAAGCCAATAAAATAGAAAAAAGATATAAGCTTGCAGCAACTGAGATATCTAGGTTTACTGAGTTGGAAGATATGACCGCCTATTGACCTCTTTCACAAATCTGTTTTCAGATGTTTGAGAACCAAAGCCAGCCAACAGTATCACTATTTTTTAGTGTCTTTTTGAAATTATTGTATGTTTTTCTGGGGAAAAATATTTTGAGAAAGCATCTGGGGCCTGCGGTCTTCATGAGCTTTTGCACAGAACACTGACCAGCAGAATGTCATCAACTTTAGGTTACCATACCTCTTCAATTTTTAAAGACTATTTGAATACCATTTCCAATACCAAGAACACAACACACTCCTTTAAAGGGTCAAATAACATATGATTTAAAAAAATACATTAAAGTTTTCACAGTTTATTTTTAGTGTGCTAGAATTGTTATGATTATAATTAATGTCATCACACTAATTAAACTAGGAGGAAAACATCATTTTGTTCTAAATGGTGCTAGACTGTGGAAAAATATATATATAATTCATGATGAGGCAGTTCAATTAACCTTATGCACATGCTATGCATTGGTATAAGCAGATTATTTATGCCATCTGCTTCACTTGCAGGATTTAATTCACTGATATATTATTGTCAAAGAGAAGGGATTTGAATGAGCTAGACAGTGCTATAATTATTTAGGGTTTGATAATAATTAAATAACTATGTGTGTGTGGCTATATATGTATGTAATTTATAAGGGGAGGTATTTATATGAGAGCACATTTTTTATCTATGAGGATACCATATTTTAAATACCACATAGTAAATTCTCTCTTCAAATCTGTTAAATGAGTCTTCTTGTAGTTTTGGTTCCCTTAATAATGCTTCTCAAGTATTTTATAAAGTAACTCTCTAGCTAGGGTCTGAGAACCTATATTGGATGGGATACAGGAGGAGATACAGGCCAAAGCAGTCCACTAAAAACTAGGATTTCATTTTTTATTTCCTGTTTAAATGAAAAAGTAAAGGTATTTGATATTCTAGTTTATACATGGATTCTTCTGGCAAGCTGCTAGTTACCCTGGTTTGTAGAGGCCCCAGTATCAAAATCTTTAAAAGTACTTGTTTTTATCAAAGACACCTCAAAAGTAATACTTAGCACAATGGAATATAATAAATTCTTGCTGGAGAATAACAGTCTAGTTATGACTGTGTTGGTAGATACTACATTACTAAAATTATTCTGTTAGTCCAAAGGAAACAAAAACAGAGTGAGGACATATGAGGAAAATAACATGTATCTTGCTGGCCTGTCCCTCTCATTTTAGAATGACCTAACTTCCTCCAGCATCTTCCCATTCCAACTTCTGTTTTTCCAGCCTCTCACTCCCCATCTCCAGACCCACACTGGCTTTGTGGCCCTGAGTTCATGAAGTAGAAATAACTCTCAGATAATGTAAGGCTTGCTATCTAAAGTCCATAATGTTATTCACTACCCTGTCAGAATTTTAGTAGTGAGCATTCCATGCATTAAAGGAGAAGATATTTGGGCATATCTAGATATCTGAGAAACTCTCAGATTCCCTGTTTCCTCTATAGGTATTGCCAGTTTGATTAACTAGCCCTCTGAGTATATTTATCTGATGTTGTGACTGTCTTGAGGGCTCTTTCTATATGTATAATATGATAATTAAAAGTCAAAGGCCATTGAATTACTAAGATAAATATTATCAAGATTGAATTAGGAAACATTGTACCTGGTTGGGTTTTGCAGCAGAAAAACAAAACAAACACTATTAAGTGTCTTCTGCTTTTGAAAATGTGGATATTTAAAGTCACATTTGATCAGTCAGTATTCGAAACAATGGTGTGAATATATTTCTAACAAATGCTTCGTTTGTTCTTCCCCCCGCCCGACCAAATATCAGTTTCCTTTCACACTGCATCTTTATTAGGTTATCTTTCTTAGAGGTTGATGCAGATGAATTTATCTGTCTGGCAGAATGCATAAAGAGGAATTTCTCAGACATGTTGATGCTGAGCACATTGTTACATATTCTTGTCCTATTACCCTGACATCTCTGAAACATTTTTTTCCTAACTTATTTTGTATTCAGTTAGTGCTTTTATGTAAAGTTATGTTTACTGCCCACAATGGGTAATACATATATGCACTTAAATAGAAAGTATAAGATTTTCCACATTTTAGGGTAATGTCCAAATCAGACTCTCAAATGATATAAACAGTTATCATTGTAAAAATACAAGATAATTAGGCTTTGACTAAATCTTTAGACAACTAAGGAGTGTTCCTCTAAAGAGTTAATATGTTTGTATTATCTTTGGACTCAGAAACAAACTGAGGTTCTTGGAGGGAAGGGGGTAGGGGGATGGGAAAGCCAGGTGGTGGGTACTGAGGGTACGTATTGCATGGAGCACTGGGTATGGGGCATGAACAATGAATCTTGGAACACAGAAAAAATAAAATAAATTAAAAAAACACACAACCCCCCCCAAAACCTAATAACTTAGAACCTAGAAGGTAAGTAGACCACAATGTCTATTAAGTCATTAATTATTTCATTTTTTACGTAAGCAATCATTTACTTTAAGAGACTGAATCATCTGCAAAAGTCATAATGTCTGGATATGGTTCCTGCTTATTTATATTGTGCAAGGAATGTAACATAACATTCATCCAAACTCATGATAATCCTCTAGCTTTATTGTGTCTTTTAGAATACTTTAATAAGTGACTGGAAGATTTTTAGTTTCTGTTAGCACAGAATTTCTTGTCGACTTTAGAGATATATTTAATAATAAAATTAAATTGTGTATTTACCGAACCTCAGGGGATTTTATGAGTGTAAAATAAATAAACAAAATTTATGGCTTATGGGTCTATCATGACCCAAATGATACGTTTCTTGCACTCTACAGAATGCATTTTGCAAATGTTCCAAAGTGCCTGGTGCCTGTGGCAGTAAATGTACTAAGCCATCAGCTGGTAAATGACTTTGGAAATTAGTTGGAGGTTAATTCTCTGCCTCATTGGCCCCCCAAAGTGGACAAACTGTAATTGATTTTGATAGCTTTCATGAAGCACTTTTTTCCTTGTGAATAATGAAGGCGTACTCACAGAGACATCCTCTGGTTATAGGAACAATTAAATGGGTATCAACGAGGTGTCATTAAGAGTTTATGTTTCTATGTTTAATAAACTCTCTACCTTTAATAGTTTTTTTGCTTTTAAAATACAACAAATTCTTAACTGTCAAATGGTTTGTTTTTTATGTTAAGTATTTATTTTTTAGCTTAAATATTTTGAATTAACACTAATATTCTATTTCTGCATACATTGTTACAGAAGAGAAGCAGCTAAAGCCATGTGCATCCATTTGTACCCATAACTTCATGGAGGAAAGAATGCAGAATGACCCTCTAGAAAAGAGATATCCTCATGTACATTTTGAATAAAGGGGATAAAATTGATTAGGTACATGTACACTGTCATAGATCTTGTTCAAAGTCATATGGAAAACCTATGTCAATATTTTTCTATTTAAATGAAGTTCTCTAATATTTTACTCATGAATCTATTATATCTGTATCTTTTCCATAATCTGCCCTGCATTTTACATAATCTAGACCTCTCAAAAATTTGAATTGGATAAGCATATCTGGTAGATCTTTAAAACATAACCAAAATAGAGGTCTTGATTCAGTTGGTGGAAATGAAAAAAGTAAAATATCTAATTGCATAAGATGTAGGCTTGCTCTGCCAAGTGTCTTAAAAGAACTAAACCCAATAATTTGTCAAACCCACTGTGGGCACTTTGATTTGAGAAATTCTAGCCACAAAGACACAGTAAAACTAAAATTTTGGAAGTAAAAAGTGGTTTTAGAAAAAAGTAGCAAAAAGAAATTGGGGTTGATAAATATTTACTAAACATTAAGGCATTTTAAACATTGTTTAAAAATTACATTAATCCCTATAAGTAAATTCAGTTATTATTCCCATTTTACAGATGGGAAAATAGAAGCATAGAGAGTATAATTTACCCAGGCCTTCATAATAAGTGATGATACTAGAATTCTAATACAGTATGTCAAATTTGAGATAATTCAAATATCAATAAAAGATTTTTAAAGGCAGAAAGATATTCCTCAAATACTATACAAAGCTTACTTGTCCATTATCCAGTATGATGCCTCCCAGAAAACACTTATTAAAAATAAACCCAACTTTTTTCTTCACTATGGTGCAAATAATAGAAAAAAAAAAAAGATGTGAAAATTAGTAAGATTCTTCCACATTCATGGGATTAAAATGCAGATTACAAATGCTACAGATAAAAGTGAAATACTGTAAGGACCTATTTAGAAATCCAGGCCACCATCTTGTTTATTCAGAAAAACAGCTTCAGGAGAAATAGGCAAAGGGCCCCTGGAAAACAAAGGTGATCCAGTTTGGGGGAGACACCCAATCAGGTAACCCCCTTAACCTCCTGTCCTGGGAAGTATGGAGAAGCAAATTAAGAATGGGCAGCCAGTTCCTGGTACTTAGGACCAGGTAGGAATGCCCAATCAGTGATTCCCCTTAACCTCCCAGACCTGACCAATGGAGATCCCCTGGTAATCCACTCTTTGGGATTATGAGTTTAACAGATTAAATGTATTCATCATCACAGCAGAGTGAAAGAATTAACTCAGGCAAGCTAGTGAGTTGGGTCAGCTCGGGGTGTGGTTTTCCCCTATAAAAGGTAGTCTGTAAGAATAGGCGGGGCCACTCTCTCTCTCTTTTGGGAAGTGACCCTGGCCCAGGCCAGTATAATTCTCGATGCTTGGTGCCAAATAAAGCTTTGCTTAACCTTCACTTTTGTATCAGCCTCGTTCCTTTGACCACGGACCCTATTAATACTATTTCTGTCCATGGTAAATTTACAATCCATTAAAAAATAGTAAAATCTGAAGTAGTCAGATAAACTTTTCTACCTTGATGATTAAAATGCTACAGTTAGGTTTTTATACAATATAATAATTTAAAGGGAATGGAGTAAATAATCTCATGATAATCATCTAAATAATGAGGGCATATATTTAATTGACTCAAGGACCCATCCTAATCCTGTAAGTCGGCCTTGCCCAGGAGGTTTAGTGCAATGTCCTCTTTTCCTTTCAATGCCTTTTAACTGTTTCAGTCTGAAGCTTTGATTTGATGAGGAATTGTTTATGTGATGTAAAAAGATCATCAGAGCCAAATAAATGTATGAGAAATTCAAGGCAAAAAAAAAAAAAAAAAAAAAAAAAAAAAAAAAAAAAAAAAAAGAAATTCAAGGCACATTTATCAGACCATCAACTTCCTTATTGTTAACAAATGAAGAAAAGTACTTAACTTTTATCATTATATGAGATTAAGTGAGATAATGCCCATAATACAGATAGGACAGTGCCAGAAGCTCAGAAGAGTATGTATAAGTCAGCTCAGCCTACCAAAATGAAATACCATAGACTCAAACCACAGAAATTTATTTTCTCAGTTCTGGAGGTTGGAAATCCAAGATTTGTGTATTGGCTGATAGTACCCAGAGAGGATTCTATTCCTCTGGTTACAGATGGCTGCCTTCTCATTGTGTTCACATAAGGTGGAAAGAAAGAGAAACATTTCTCTCTTTCTATTCTTATAAATTCATCAACCTATTGGATTAAGACCCCCTCCTTATGACCTCATTCAACCTTCATTTCCTACAAGAAGCCCTCTCTGCACATATAGTCACATTGGGAATTAGAACTCAAACATATGATGGGAATTGGGGCAGTTCTACTTCAAGTATTTTAAAAATAATTTTTAGCAAATCAATCAGCATGATACATTGCATCAACAAGAGAAAGGATAAAAACCATATGATCATTCTAATAGATGCAGAAAAAGCATCTGACACAGTACAAAATCCATTCATGATTTAAAAAAAAAAATCATCAGTGAAGTAGGTTTACATACCTTGACATAACAAAGGCCATAGATGAAAAACCCACAGGTAACATTATCTTCAATGGAGAAAAACTGAGAGTTTTATCCCTAAGGTCAATAATAAAATAGAGATGTTCACTCTCACTACTTTTATCCAACATGTATTGGAAACCCTAGTCACAACAATCAGATAAGAAAAAGAAATGAAAGAAATCCATATTGGTAAAAAAGAAGTAAAAATTTCACCATTTGCAGATGATATGAAAAACCCTAAAGACCCACCAAAAAAACTACTAGAAATGATAAATGAATTCAGTAAGGTTTCAGGACACAAATCAATTTACAGAAATCTGCTGCATTTCTATGCACTAATAATGAAGCAGCAGTAAATTAAGAAAATAATCCCATTACAATTTCACCAAAATAATAAAATACTTAGGAATAAACTTAACCAAGGAGGTGAAACATCTGTACTCTGAAAACTCTAGAACATTGCTGAAAGAAATTACAGATGACACAAACAAATGGAAAGATATTCCATGCTCATGGATTGGAAGAACAAACATTATCAAAATGTCCTTACTACCTAAAGCAATCTAGGCTCAATGCAATCCTTATCAAAATACCAACAGCATTTTTCACAGAACTAGAACAATCCTAAAATTTCTATGGAACCACAAAATACCCCAAATAGACAAAGCGATCTTGAAAAAGAAAAGTGAAACTGGCAGTATCACAATTCAAGACTTCAAGTTATATTACACAGTTATAGTCACTAAAAGAGTGTGGTATTAGCACAAAAATAGGCACAAAGACCAATAGAACAGAGTACAGAAATAAATTCATCATTATACGGATTAAACTTTGACAAAGGAGGCAAGAATAAGCAATGGCTAAAAGACAGTCTCCTAAACAAACAATGTTGGGAAAACTGAACAGCTACATGCAGAAGAATGAAACTAGACCACTCTCTCACACCATACACAAAAATAAACTCAAAATGGATTAAAGATTGAAATATGAGACCTGAAATCATAAAAAACCCTAAAAGAGAGCACAGGCAGTAATTTCTATGACATTGGCTGTAACAGTATTTTCTAGATATGTCTCTTAAGGCAAGGGAAATGAAAGCAAAAATAAACTATTGGGATAACACCAAAATAAAAAAGCTTTTGCACAGTGAAGGAAGCAATCGATAAAACTAAGACAACTTGCTGAGTGCAAAAAGATATTGGCAAATGACATATCCTATAAGGAGTTAGTATCCAAAATTTGTAAAGAACTTACACAACTCAACACCAAAAACAAAACAAAACAGCCCCCTCCCACAAATAATCCAATTAAAAAATGGGCAGAAGACACAAACAGACATCTCTCCAAAGAAGGCATCCAGATGGTCAATAGACACATGAAAAGATGCTCAGCCTCACTCATCATTAGGGAAATTCAAATCAAAACCACAGTGAGATATCACCTCACACCTGTCACAATGGCTAAAATCAAAAACACAAGAAAGAAGCCTTGGCAGGGATGTGGAGAAAAAGGAAACTTTGTGCACTGTTGTTGGGAATTTAAACTGGTACAGCCACTGTGGAAAATAGTACAGAGATTCCTCAAAAATTAAAAATAGAACTATCATATGACACAGTAATTCCACTATTGGATATTTATCCAAATAATACAAAAACACTTATTTGAAAAGATATATGCAACCTATGTTTGTTGCAGTATTATTTACAATAGCCAAATTATGGAAGAAACCTAAATGTCTACTGATAGACATTGATAAAGATGAAAGACATGAATGTATAAAGATGTGGGGTGTGTGTGTATATATACAGACGGAGTGATGATACCATGTGATTTCACTCACATGTGAATTTAAGAAACAAAACAAATGAATTTAAGAAACAAAAAAAATGAACAAAAAAGAGAGACAAACCATAAAACCATAAAACAGACTCTTAACTATAGAGAGCAAACTGATGGTTATCAGAGAGGAGCTGAGTGGGGGGATGGGTGAAAAAGGTGAAGGTGTACATTTATCATGATGAGCACTGAGTAATGTGTAGAATTATTGAATCACTATATTGTACACCTCAAACTAATATAACATTGTATGTGACCCAAACTGGAATTAAAATTTAAAAAAATAAAAGAAAAAAAAGTTAAAGTACTTTTTGGTACAAGTTCCACTTTCACTTCAGTTGGAGAGATGGAAACTGTGATTTATTTTAAATCATTTTTCTGAAAGTGCCACCAACTGAGTTGGCCTGACTAAATTCCATGTCCACTACAGATGTAATTGTGAGGAAGCAAAGAGAACTTTTTCTTCCTTTATTCTCAACTCTCTGAACTGTGTGTGACCATGTCAAACACAGTGTCCTTAGAAGCTAGATAGAGCCACTAATAGGACTATTTGGCATAATAGCTGGGGGGTAATTGCTCCTCAGTTCTACAGATTTACTAGGAGACTATTATTGCTCTATTAGAGCTCTTTCAGAGCCAGCTGTTTAAGCAATGAAATTTTCTCAAAATAGGCCTTTACTGACAATTTTCCTCTTTATAATTGGTGCTACTGCCTCCATGAGCTCAGTTTTCTTTTTTCCTTTTCAGGTAGCTGATGGCTATCAGAGTCCTTTCAGAGATGCTACAAAGGATTGCATATAGTTTTCTCCCTCCCTTGACTACTCCAAAATAACTCATAACATAGGGAATGAGTTTTCACAAATGAAATACAGCAGAAATCTGCAAAATGTTAAACTAAAAGTAAATTCTCCATAAGATACAGTGGGTGAAATATTGAAAATTTTAAGTGGATTTAACAGCTGCTTAACTCTAGTAGAAGACCAGAAAAATGATAGGAAGATATGTTAATAGAGCATATTCAAACTAAAAGATAGAAAGAAAAACCAAGAAAATGTGTGTGTTTGTGTGTGTGTGTGTGCGTGTGTGTGTGTGTGAGAGAGAGAGAGAGAGAGAGAAAGAGAGAGAGAGACAGAGAGACAGAGAGAGAGACAGAGAGAGAGACAGAGACAAAGACAGAAAGAGAGGCAGGACGACAAAAAGAGACAGGGAGAGAGGTGGGAGCAGAGGAGGAGAGAAAGCTACAGAGAGAGAGAAAGAGAATGAGTTGGAAAATGGTGTCAAGAAAAGAAAGATAATGCACAGAAAAATGTATTCATTTAGGAAACAGTCCAAAATTATCCACATAATGGAAGATACTAACCCTCAGTTTTCAGAAGCTCTAATAACCCATGCATGGAAATACAAGAACTTGGGATGCCTGGGTGGCACAGTTGGTTAAGCATCTGCCTTTGGCTCAGGTCAGGATCCCAGGGTTCTGGGGCCGACTCCTGTATTGAGCTCCTTGCTTGGCAGGGAGCTTGCTTCTCCCTCTGCCTGCTGCTCCCCCTGCTTGTGCTTGCTTTCTCTCTCTGACAAATAAATAAACAAAATTTTTTTTAAAAAAAGAAAATACAAGAACTATATCTAGACATTATAATCAAAGTGCTGATAAGTATACAGAGAAAAATGTAAAATCAATTGGAGAAAAGAGACATATTTCCTTTAAGGGAAGAACAGTGATTCTGAGATGTGGCTTCTCAACAGAAATAGTGGAAGCCAAAAAATAATGAAATGCTATGAAGCAATACATTTAATAAATTAGTTCCAATTCTAAACTATACATATATGTCCTCCCCAAAAGAGGCAAAATAAAAACAATTTGAGGCATTAAGGAAATGACAAAATCCATTGCTAGTACATATGTATTATAAAATAGATGAGAAGGAGTTCTTCAAACAGAAGGCAGGCTCACAAAAATATTAGAAAGAAAAAAGAGCCAAAGAAAAGCCAATGTGTGAATAGACATAGCGTAATATTGACTACAAAACATTACTAGCAATATAGTTTCATATTTCAATACATATATAGAAATTAAATGTGTGTTAAAAATAGCACAAATTGTGACAGAAGAGGAAAAAGAGGTAAGGTGATCTAAAATACTGCATTATTTGAGAAATGGTAAAAGTTAAGGAGGCATTTTTTAAATCTCTAAAGTTAGTATGAAATGAATAGTGAAAGAATATGTTAAGTAGTGACTTGATGGTGGGCAGGGGAAGAAACAGAAAAACAAAAATACTGATTAATCTAAATGAAGGCAAGAAAAGAGTGAGAAAAAGAATGCAAAACATGAATTCAGTAGAAAATAAAAGATAAAATTTTATATAGGATCCAAATACTTTTAATTTAAATGGATTAAACACTTTATTAAAAGGTGAAGACTGTGAGATTGCATAAAGAAAAAAATGTGTCTATATTCTGTTACAAGAATCCACTTAAAATTGTAAGACCATAATATAAGCATCCAATAAAATGAGACATATTTATGTTACCAAAAAAAAACCAAAATAACTTTTAGCATATTAAGTCAAAAGAAATCCTTTAATCTGATAGAATATCTACAAAAATTTTAGAGCAATCATTCTACTTAATACTTCCTCTTTGGAACAGCAATCGGACAAGTATACTAGCTATCACCACTTCAATTTGTCATTTTCCTGGGGTCCTACCCACAGAAACAGAGAAAGGAAATGAAAAACATGAGGTTTGGAAAGAGAGAGCAATTTTTTTTTGCAGATAACAGAATTATTTATGTTAAGTGCCCTCTAATTCTAGAGATGATTATTACAATTATGAAATTAATTGACACTTACTGAAAATAAGAATAACATTTACAGTTAATTATATTTCTCTAACTCAAATAAACAAATAGAAAATTAAATCAAAAATTCTATTATGTGAACAATCAAAAACATCAAATTCCTAGGAGATATTCTGATGAAAGATCTTGATTAAAAAAAATTATCAAGGGTTATTAAATTCCTAAATAAATGGAAAAATGGCCTGCTTTATATATTAAGAGAATTGGTATTTTATGTTCAACTAATCCCAATCAAAATTCCAGCTTTTTTTTCCTTTGTCAAAATTAAAAAGTTAATAATAGCTGCAATACTAAAGGCAATCTTGAACACAGAGATCAAAGTAGGAAACTTACACTAAAAGATTTTAAAGCCTATTATAAAGCTGTAGAAAATAATGGTGTGGTATGGATACATGATTAGGCAAATAGGAAACTGGTACTGATTCTACTGTCCAGACAAAGACTCATACATGTATTGTCACCTGATGTGAAACAGGTGACTCTATACTGCAGTATGGAAACAATGGTCCTTTCAGTGAATGGTGCATGGACAGTTAGGTAACTATATGGAAAAAATCAGTTTTGACTCCTACCACATTTCATACAAAACAATAAATTTAAGATGAATACAGATTTAAGTTTGAATATTAAAACAATAAAGCTTTTAGAAGGAAACAATATTTTTGTGATCTTAGAGTGGACAAAGATTTCTTAAATCCAACACAAAATTTTCTACCCCATCAAGATTTAGTATTATATTTCCTTAAAGTTAACAATGTTTGCTCATCAAAAAACACCTTTAGAAGATGGGAAATGGAAGCCACCAAATGGGAAGAGATATTTTACAGTGTGCACATTGGACAAAGTACACATGATGAGACTGTATAAAGAACTTTTACAGATTAGTGAGAAAAAAACAGACCAATATTTGAACAGTCATGACACTAAAAGACTATCCAAATGACCAATAAATATATAAAAAGGCCTTTGAACTCATTAGTAATCAGGGAAATGCAAATTAAAGTCATAAATGTTATTACCAAAAATCCATAAAGAATGGCTTAAATAAAAAAAATAGAATGTCAAAATAACAATTTTGTGTTGAGTTTAAGAAAATGTCAAGGCTGTGGAGTAAAATGGAACTCTTGCCGTGCTTGGAGAAATGTATACTGCTACAAGTTGTTTGGAAAACTGTTTGTCAATATTTGCTACAGTTGAGCTGTATGCATGCTCCTTTACCCATGCTTTATGATCCAGCAGTCCCCTCTTTGGGCTATACTCAGCAGAACTGTGTAAATAAGTTAACCAAAGGAAAAGTATAAAAATGTTCACAACAAGCCTATGAATTAGAGTCTACAAAGGGAAACAATCCAGATGTACATCAAGGAAAAATCAATAAATGCTGCAATGTGTGCATGCAACAAAATAATATGCAAGAATGAATAAAAGACTACTGCACACAATAACATTACAGATACAGTGTTGGGCACAAAAGGTCAGATACAAAGCAATTCATACTGTGTGACTCAATTAATATAATGTTAAAAAATGCTGGATATCCCTGGGAGAAGATATGGTTAGAAACTAGGCAAGAGGATTCTGGTAGTTTATCAGGTGCTGGTAATATTCTGTTCCTTGATCAGAGTGCTATTTATTTGGGTGTGTCCACTTTGTAAATATTCACTGAGTTGCACATTTGTGTACAACTTACCACAAGCAAAAAATATAAGAATACCAGGAAAGTATAATTAACGAGTCAGAGGAAAGTGTTATATAATAAAATAAAAAAACAAAAACAAGGTCTAGGAAAGGAACTTTATATCATTCTAAGATACATATCTTTGTAAATTAATAGAATAAGTGAAAGTTTGTACAATCTTCTCTTTCCAATTTAGCACCATTTATCAAGACTGCTGCTAGGACCTCTCTTACACATGCCCACTTTTTATTTCAATAATAGTTCCTTAGATCTCTATTCTCTATCATTCTTCCATAATTTCCTCAGAGTCAATATAGTGGGTGTTGAGTTCATTATTTTATCAAGAACTAAATGATTTCTAATTTTGGTTCAAATATTTTATTCAAAACAAAATATAAAGTGCGCATTTTTTATTTTTTTTCTACCATACTGGCAGTCATTAATTCTGTGTAAGTTTTTTTTTTAACTTTAAATTTATTTTATTTTTTCAGTGTTCCAAGATTCATTGTCCATGCCCCACACCCAGTGCTCCATGCAATAAGTGCCCTCAGTACCCACCACCAGGCTCTCCCAACCCCCCACCCCTGCCCTCCAAGTCCCTCAGTTTGTTTCTGTGTCCAAAGTCTCTCATGTTTCATTTCTATCCCTGAATTACCCTAATTTCCATTTACTTTCCTTCTCCTACTATCTTCTATATTACCCCTTATGCACCACAAGTAAGTGAAACCATGTGGTACTTGACTTTTTCTACTTGGCTTATTTCACTCAGCATAATCTATTCCAATCCAGTCCATGTTGCTACAAAAGTTGGATATTCATCCTTTCTGATGGAGGCATAGTATTCCATTGTATATATGGACCACATCTTCTTTATCCATTCATCTGTTGAAGGGCACCTTGGCTCTTTCCACAGTTTGGCAACTGTGGCCATTGCTGCAATGGACATTGGGGTACATATGGCCCTTCTTTTAACTACATCTGTATCTTTGGGGTAAATGCCCAGTAGTGCAATTGCAGGGTCATAAGGTAGTTCTATTTTTAATTTTTTAAGGAATCTCCACACTTTTCCAAACTGGCTGCACCAACTTGCATTCCCACCAACAGTGTAAGAGAGTTCCCTTTTCTCTGCAGCCTCTCCAACATTTGTTGTTTCCTAACTTGTTAATTTTAGCCATTATGACTGGTGTAAATTTTAGCCTTTCTGACTGGTGTAAATCTCAGTGTGGTTTTGATTTGAATTTCCCTGATAGCTAGTGACGATGAACATTTTTCATGTGTCTGTTAGCCATTTCTATATCTTCTATGGAGAAGTGCCTCTTCATGTCTCTTGCCCATTTTCTGATGTGTTCATCTTCTTTTTTGGATGTTGAGTTTGAGTAGTTTTTTATAGATCTTGGATATCAGCCATTTGTGTGTATGTCATTTGCAAATATCCTCTCCTATTCTGTGGGTGGCCTCTTTGTTTTGTTGACTGTTTCCTTTCTATACAGAAGCTTTTTATTTTGATGAAGTCCCAAAAGTTCATTTTCGCTTTTGTCTCCTTTGCCTTTGGAGAGGTGTCTTGAAAGAAGTTGCTGTGGCCGATGTCAAAGAGGTTACTGCCTATGTTCTTTTCCAGGATTTTGATGGATTCCTGCCTCACATTGTCTTCCATCCATTTTGAGTTTGCCTTTGTGTGTGGTGTAAGAGAATGGTCTAGTTTCATACTTCTATACATAGCTGTCAATTTTCACAGCACCATTTATTGAAGAGACTGTCCTTTTGCCACTGGATATTTTTTCCTGCTTTGTCGAAGATGATTTGCCCGTAGGTTTGTGGGTCCATACCTGGACTCTCTACTCTGTTCCATTGGTCTATTTCTCTGTTTTTGTGCCAGTACCATGCTGTCTTGGTGATCATAGCTTTGTAATAAAGCCTGAAGTCAGGTAACTGAGATGCCCCCAGCTTTGCTTTTCTTCTTCAGCAATTCCTTAGCGATTTGGGGTGTTTTTTGGTTCCATATAAATTTTAGGATTGTTTGTTCCAATGCTTTGAAGAATGTTGGTGGAATTTTGATCAGAATGGCATTGAAGGTATAGATGGCTCTGGGCAGTATAGATATTTTGACAATGTTTATTCTTCCGATCCATGAGCATGGAATGCTCTTCCATCTTTTTGTGTCTTCTTCAATTTCTTTCATGAGTGTTCTGTAGTTCCTCGAGTACAGATCCTTGACTTTGGTTAGGTTGATTCCTAAGTATCTTATGGTTTTTGGTGCTATAGTAAACTGAATCAGTTCTCTGATTTCCCTTGCTATATTTTCATTGTTAGTGTATAAGAATGCAACTGATTTCTGTGCATTGATTTTGTATTCTGCCACGTTACCAAATTGTTGTATGAGTTCTAGTAGTTTTGAGGCAGAATCTTTTGGGTTTTCCATATAGAGTATCATGTCATCTGCAAAGAGAGAGAGTTTGACTTCTTCTTTGACAAGCTGGATACCTTTTATTTCTTTCTGTTGCCCGATAGCTGTTGCTAGGACTTCCAACTCTACATTGAACAGTAGTGGTGAGAGTGGGCATTCTTGTCTTGTTCCTGATCTCAGAGGGAAGGCTGTCAGTTTTTCCCCGTTGAGAATGATATTCGCTGTGGGTTTTTCGTAGATAGATTTTATGAGGTTGAGAAATGTTCCCTCTATCCCTATACTTTGAAGAGTTTTGGGCGCCTGGGTGACTCAGTGGGTTAAAGCCTCTGCCTTCAGCTCAGGTCATGATCTCAGGGTCCTGGGATCGAGGCCTGCATCACGTTCTCTGCTCCGCAGGGAGCCTGCTTCTTCCTCTCTGCCTGCCTCTCTGCCTACTTGTGATCTCTGTGTCAAATAAATAAATAAAATCTTAGAAAAAAAAAAGGAAGAGTTTTGATCAGGAACAAATGTATTTTGTCAAATGCCTTTTCTGCATCAATTGAAAGTACCATGTGGTTCTTCTCTCTTCTCTTATTGATTTGTTCTATCACATTGGTTGATTTGAGAGTGTTGAACCACACTTGCACCCCTTGGATAAATCCCACCTGGTCATGGTGGATAATCTCTTTAATATATTGTTGGATCCTGTTAGCAAGGATCTTGTTGAGAATCTTGGCATCCATATTTATCATAGATATTGGTCTGAAGTTCTCCTTTTTGATGGAGTCTGTCTTCTGTGGGAGGTTGGTTTACTTTTTGTTGATTTTCCAGTTCTTTAAGGTGTAATGAGAGTTGGTGTATTTGGGATTTTTCAATTTTTTTGAGTGAGGCTTGGATGGCTATGTATTTTCCCCTTAGGATTGCCTTTGCTGTATCCCATAGGTTTTGGATCGATGTATCTTCATTCTCATTAGTTTCCATGAAGTGTTTCAGTTCTTCTTTGATTTCTTGGTTGATCCACAGATTCTTGAGCAGGATCGTCTTTAAGCTTCCAAGTGTTTGGTTTTCTTCTGAACTTTTTATAGTGGTTTAGTTCCAGTTTCATGGCATTGTGGTCAGAGAATATGCAGGGAATAATCTCAAACTTCTGGCATTGGTTGAGCCCTGATTTGTGACCTAGTATGTGGTCTATTCTGGAGAAAGTTCCATGTGCACTCGAGAAGAATGGGTATTCTGCTGTTTTAGGGTGGAATGTTCTGAATATATCTGTGAGATCCATCTGGTCCAATGTGTCATTCAAGGCTCTTGTTTCTTTGTTGATTTTCTGTTTAGATGATCTGTC
Source organism: Spilogale gracilis (assembly GCA_004023965.1). Lineage (NCBI taxonomy): Eukaryota > Metazoa > Chordata > Mammalia > Carnivora > Mephitidae > Spilogale > Spilogale gracilis. Next base: position 154,980 of record PITA01002357.1, read on the forward strand.
CATTGCTGAGAGTGGTGTGTTAAGATCTCCTACAATTAATGTATTTATATCAATGTGATTCTTTATTTTACTTAACAGTTGGCTTATGTAGTTGGCTACTCCCATGTTGTGGGCATAAATATTTACAATTGTTAGATCTTCTTGGTGTATAGACCCTTTGAGAATGATGTAGTGTCCTTCTGTGTCTCTGACTACAGTCTTTAGATTAAAATCCAATTTGTCTGATATGACTATCGCTAGCTCGGCTTTCTTTTAGGGTCCGTTGGCATGAAAGATGGTCCTCCATTCCCTCACTTTCAATCTGGAAGTGTCTTTAGATTCAAAATGTATCTCTTTTAAACAGCATATGGTTGGGTCCTGTCGTTTTATCCAGTCTGCAACCCTGTGCCTGTGATGTTCATGTTTATATAGATTACCTCTGTAAATTTCTGTTCTGTGTCACTCTTGTGTTCATTTCTCTGTTATAGAACCCCTCTTAGTATTTCTTGTAGTGCTGGCTTGGTGGTTGCATAATCTTTTAGACTTTAGCAGTCCTGGAAGCTCTTTATTTCTCCTTACATTCTGAAAGTCAACCTTGCTGGATACATTATCATTGGTTGCAAATTTGTCATGTAAGTTCCTGAATATGTCTTGCCAGCCCTTTCTGGCTTTCCAGGTTCCTGTGGAAAGGTCTGACGTTATTCTGATGGTCCTCCCTCTATAGGTCAGGGATCGCTTTCCCCTAGCTGCCCTTAAGACATATTCTTTGGTTTTATAATTCAAGAATTTCCTAATTATGTGCCTGGAGGTTTTTCTGGCCTCATTGATCTTGGGCGGTGTCCTCTCTGCTGCTAGGACATGAACATTTGGGAAATTTGGGAAATTTTCAACCATGATTTGTTCAACAATATCTTCTAGGCTTCTCTCTCTCAATTCCTTCGGGGATTCCAATAATTCTGATATTGGAGCATTTTATGGCATCATTTATTTTCCTTATTCTGTTTTCATGGGATTTTAGCTGTTTGCTCCAAGACTTCTCTTGCTCCTCCTTCTTAATCCATCTGTCTTCTAAATCACTGATAGCTTCACTTACTCTAGCTGTTAGCATATTTAAATTTAATTGCATCTCATTAATAGCCTTTCTAACCTCCGCTTTCACTTCTGTTATTAGGGCTTCCATTTTGAGACTAATGTTCTTTTCCAAATTAGCCATTGCTTGGACGATTGCTGCCCTGAATTCCATTTCTGTCATATTGTTTATATTCATTTCCAGTAATTATGGGACCGGGGTTACAGTCTCAGGGTTTTTCTTCTGTTGGTTGTTCCTCCTCCGAGTCATTGTGACAAGGAGTGGTTGATGGGTATATAGCTAAATATATCAGCCACTCTCCAGGTGAATTGGTCACTGGATGGTTTTCAGCAATCAGAATTCACCACCAAAAAGGAAGAAGAAAGAAAAAAGAGAAAGGGATAAAGGAAGCAGGAAAAGAAACCCCTGCCAGAGTGGAGCCCAGTGGTAGGATTTATATGGTACAAAACTACTACAGGGTAAAGAAAAAGTCATAAAGAATGAATAAAGAGATCAATAAGCTAAGCCCAAACTGAATGACCCCCAAGACCAGTATTTATATGATACAAAGGCAAAAACAATTACACAGAAACACTGACAGACTAGGGTGGGAAGGTGAGGGCAGACACTCCTTGTGGGCAAGGAAATTATTTCAGATCCTCCTGAGGTTGTCTTGTTATTATTGTTGGAGGAGCCCACTTTCTAAAGATATAGGGAGATTAGTACTGTTTGTATATAGGGGTAGTATTGAAGAGGGATGTAGGATTACCTGGAAGCTTATAACTATATGTATATGTAAAGAAAAAATAAAAGAAAGAAGAGAGAAGAAAGGGAAAAAAACAGATAAAACAAACAAGCAAACTAGAGGCAACAACAACAACAGAAAACACAGGTATGTGTTTGAAAAAATTTCAAGGTAAAAAATTGTTATGGAGTGTTGTATTAAGTACCACTTTGTGATAAAAAGGGGGTTAAAAATTAAAGGAACAAAAACCATGAGAATGAATTTTTAAGTTTAAAGTGGAAACTTTAAAAGTAAAAATAGAAAAAGTTAATAAAAGCAAATAAGGTGAAAAACTGTATCAGTAAAGTGTACAGCTTTGGAGGCAGTACCAGGAGTTTAATAAATTGCCTTTCCCCCTGATGTTGGGGTTTTATAGTTTGGGTGTTGTCCTCTTGTGCTTCTGGCTTGTCTTCTGGGGGCGGGGTCTGCTGCACTGTTTTCAGTACCTTCTACCTGGGCTGCGTCTCTCTGCCCTCTTCCTAGGAACTGGAGTCTATGGTAACCAGATTGTCTGGGTTCAGTTCTCTGGGGGGCGGGGTTTCCGGGAGTTGGCCCCGGCAAACAGTCAGTCAGGGTTCCCAGAAGGTGGTGACGGAGTCGGCTATATGAGAAGACCGGATGCAAAGAGTGGTGTGGGGAATCTCCTCTCCTGAAAACTGTATCTTCAGGGTTCTTAAAGCTTTTTAGTTACAGATCTTCTCGAGGGAAGGGTGTGTGATAAGTTACATCAATTTTGCTTTAGGAAAATAGTTGGTTCTGTCTATATTGACTGTCAAGGGCCCCAGTCTTTTATTATTCAAAAGTGAGGAAGTTGGGTGGTGCAGTTAAATCTTTAACTGCTTTTGCACCCACCCTAGAGACAGGATTAGTATTGTTACTGCAGGGTACAGAGTGATTGCTTAAACTCACAGAAGCTGAGACCATTGAGGCAGAGGGATCAAGGAATACAGACAAGAGATAACAGAGATATTACCAGGAGGAGGATTAAATGGAACTGTATGTCTTGGATGAACACACAAAGGACATATTGCCCCGGCCTACAGGGTATGTGGTTTTCCGGATTCTAGGTGGGGAAATCCCAGAGGGACTTTCATTCACATTCATGGGTACCTCCACCAAAGTTTCCGGTGGCTTGTACATTGCGGAAGGGGAGGATCATGTACCGTCCCAGACAGGGTTGTTCTTTTATGGCCTTTTGCAGCTCTTGAGGAAGTCAGGTTGGAGCAAGATGTCTGCTCCCAGACCTCCTTCCCAGAGACAGCCCCTAATTAGCAACCCTCTGGACAGTGGGTGGGGGCCACATCTCTTCCTGTATCCTCTCCCTTGGCAGCCTGTCATAGCCCGGCAGGCGTAGACACTGGTTTGATTCCTGTCCAAAGCCCCTGCTTGTCGTTTTGCTCCCGCACCATGAAAACCGCAACTGATTTTGGGTCGTGCGACCTTGTCTGTGCCCAGGGAGTCTGTGTGACTCCCAGGCAGGAGGGACCGAGGTCCCGCAGCCCTGCACCTCCCGCACAAGTCTGAAAAATCGCCTTTCCTGGGTGGTCCGTGCCCACTGGGTGGAGAGAAGTGGCAGAGAAAAGCAGCGGAGGAAAGAAAAAAAAAAAAGGAAAAAAGCGGTGGAAAAATAGACTCTGCTCACTTGGTTCCGCAGGTTCCCTCATGCGGCACTGGGAGCACTTTCTCTCTGCTGATCCTCTTTTCCCCAGCTGCCCCTCAGGCACTCTATTTCTGTTTGCTTTGAATCAGACCTGTTGTTGTTCCCCAAACATGGAGCACTTTTGTGCTGGGGTATTGCCTTCCAATGGGTTGCCTATGCGGGCTTCTTTCCCCACGCCCCTTGTCTTTGGATATCCCTCCAATCGCTCTCACCCCACTCTACCTCTTTGTCGATGCTCCTTATCCCCCGCAGTGACCCAGAAGTGCGAAATTTCACATTTCAGGCTGATTTCATCGGTGCTCACAGTGTTCCTGTAGTATTTTTTGCAGGAATTGAGCTCACTTCAGGGCACTCCCTGAAATGGGGTCACCTGGCCTTCCGCCATCTTCCCCTCTTCCTCTAAGTTTTGAAACATCTAGACAGGAAAGATGAGAGGACATGACTGAATTCTTTAGGTCTAGGAACACAGCTGTTGGTGGAAGACTCAGGGAGGCAGAGTTGTCCCAAGTCTAATGTCAGAAGAGACCAACATGACTTCTGGGGCCACAGGCACATATGGCTTCATGGGTCCCTTCCAAGTGTGTGGCCCTTAAAGAAGTCACTGTTGAGAACCAAGCAAAGTCAAAGGAAATACTTATTTTTTCCCTTTTTTGTGAATTTATAGAGTATGCTCTGTCCAGCTCAAGATATAGTGGCGAACTCCAGAACTGCTGTCACACGGGCCTTCTCTCCTTTGGATAGGATGCACAGGAATCATTCAGGCAGTTTTTAGGTGGGAAACTTACTCCCTATTTAGCTATAGGCTCTGGGTTTGTGAGAGTGACTGAGCCCAGGCCATCTCAGGTTGCCATCTTGAACAGGAACTCAAAGTGTGCATTTTTTACCCATTAAGTTTGCTCTGTATTCTTAGATCTATGATCTAAACTGATTTTGCCTTATTTCAACATTTCCTTTTACTCATACTAATTATTTTGAATACATTATATAAATAAAAATGTATTGAATATTTAATAGCTGATAAATGTTATTTGAATTTATTTTCTACTTTTGTAATTTACTTAAAATCTGACACTTGGAAATCATACCTAAAGTAATTTAAAAATTTTTTAATTCAAATTCAATTAATTAATATAAAGTATATTATTAATTTCAGAGGTAAGGTTCAGTGATTCATCAGTCTCATATAATTCCCAGGGCTTATTACATCACATGCCCTCCTCAGCGTCCAATACTCAGTTACCCCATTCTCTCTAAAATCAATTTTTAATTATTAATTTTGAAGATATTTGTTTAATGTATGATTAATCATAAAATAATGTTAAGTAACATTGGGGTACCTGGGTGACACAGTTGGTTAAGCACCCAATAATTGGTTTTGGCTCAGGTTGTGATCTCAAGAGTAGGGTTCTGAATTCAGTGTGAGTCTTCTTGGGATTCTCTGCCCCTCTCCCTGCCCCTCCTACTCATGTACTCACTCTCTCTAATAAATACATTTTCTTTTAAAATTAAGAATTTATAAAAAATAGTAAATAACATCATCTTTAAACCAGTATTAAAATTCATGGAAAATTAACTTGTTAGCTTTCGGTGTCCTGTCTTCTATCCTACCACATTAGATATTTAACAAAAGAAAGAAAAACATATAAAGTAAGGGACTGGATTTTCCTTAAAAAAAAAAAAACACAAAAAAACTGTGTTACTTTAAGAGGACTTCCAAGTCTTCGAAGAAGATATTATTAGGAGACTAAAGGCTTATTTGAACTCATTTTTTTATTTCTTACTAGACAATATGAAAAATAGAGTAGTTTCTTAGCATAACAGAATATCTGATTTCGATGAAGTACAGTGCTTGACAATTAGGCAGTCAAAAACCATGAGAGAATTAATGAATAAAAGAAAATGGTGAATATTTTCATTAAATAGTGCATTAACTAAATTTAGTTAATACACAAATTTAATGACCAGATTATCCAAGGAGCTTAAAAGGAAAATTACAATATTGTATCTTTTTTGCTATTGATATTAAAAAAATAAAGTGAGGTCAGTATTATTATATTATAGACATGAATAATGGGCAAACACACAATAGATAACTCATCATCAGGATAGTCAGTGGGTAAAACCATGGGGAGGAGACACTATTTCCTGTAATATTTGTTTGTATACAAATGTTCATTTTATAAAGAAGATTATTTAGGGAAATCTTTTCTAATGAAAATAGTTTATATTATCAATATAGCCTGTGGGTCACCATGTATAGATATTATTATCTTATATTAAGACAAATGAATCAAATTTCACTGAACCTTTTCCCTAGCAGCATAAGGTTGAAGAGCATAATATCAGTGTAATATTCTCTCACTCCTAAAATATGTCTTGGTACTTCACCCATGTCATCTCTCTGTGTTTTTTGCTCCAGTCTTTCTCATGGACTTCTCGTGCTTCAGAAGCTACTTGAGATAGCACACTGCCTTAGCTATACTTATTACCAATGACCTCCTGCCTCTGCCTTTACATCCAATGTTCCTGTTAAAGAAAAAACTGCGATTCCTGAGATTGCAGATCTCAATCAGTACTGTGTTAATTTATGTAGTATTTTTTACTGTTTTCTTCACACTTTGTAATCTTTGTCAAAAAGAGGTGGTGCTAATAACTCCCAGGGGGAGTCAAGATCGCGGAAGGCCAGGTGACCGCATTTCGGGGAGTTCCCTGAAGAGAGCTGAATTCCAGCAAAAAAAAACACTACAAGACCACTCTGAACACCCATGAAATCAGCCTGAAATGTGATACTTCACACTTCTGGAACACCACGGGAGACAAGGACCATCGCAAAAAGGTAGAAACAAATAAGATGGTCTGGAACCTTGCCCCCAGAAACAGGGGAGTGGGGGAGGAAGCCCGCAGAGCTGAACCATTAAAAGCAAATACCCCAAAACGAAAGTGCTCTGTGAGTGAGGAATAACAGCAGATTACGGCCTGAATCGGGGCTAGACAGAAACAGGAACACAGCGGAGCCCGGAGCAAGGCAAGGAGACTTTAAAAAAAATTTTTTTCTTTTCCCGCTGCCCGGCGCCCCCGCGCGCCGCCCCACCAGAGCCGCCGCAGCTGCCGGGAAAGCAGCGGGTGTGGATTCTATTTTTACGCCACTGCCTTTCTCTCCCGTGTCTCTCCACACCGTGGGCCGGGCGCAGAACCCCCCAGGGAAGGCGTTTTTACAGACTTGCGTGGGACCGGAGAGGCCTCGGGACCCAGGGTGCAGACAGTCGCATGATCCAAAAGGAGTTGTGGCTTTGAGGTGCGGGAGTGAAACGACAAGTGGGGGCGGGGGCAGAAATCAATACAACGTCTGCACCAGCCCGGCTGTGACAGACTGCCAACCGGGAGGCTGGAAAAGAGCCCCTCTCTGTGTAGAGGCTTTCTCTGGGAGGGAGGTCTGGGTGCAGACATCTTGCTCCGACCTGACTTCCTCAACAGCTGAAAAAGGATGTAAAAGAACAACGCTCCAATACCAAAGAATTATAACCTGATAACCTGGTTACCATGGAGACCAGCCTCTAGCAAGTGGGCTGTGAGACTCAGCCCAGGTAGAAGGACTGAAATGGAATAGCAGGCCCCGCCCCCAGAAAGCAAGCCAGAAGCTCAGGAGGACAACATTCCAATGTAAAACCCCAAATCGGGGAAAGGCAATTTATTAAACTCCTCGCATTAACTACAAGTACCAAAAGCCCTACAACTCATTGATACAGTTTTCCACCTCATTTACTTTTTTAAACTTTTTTCTGTTTTTACTTTTAAAGCTTCCATGTAAGCTTAAAAATACATTCTCATGGTTTTTCTTCTTTCAATTTTTAGCCCCCTTCTTATCACAATGTAATACCCAATACAACACCCCATAACATTTTTTATTTATTTTTTATTTTTTTATTTTTTTATTTTTTTTCTCTTTTTTACACTGAAATTTTTTCAAACACACTCCTGTATTTTCTACTTTTGTTGTTGCCTCTTGTTTCCCTGTTCGCTCTCTCTGTTTTTCCCTTTCTTCTCTCCTCCTTCCTTTATTCTCTCTTTTACGTGTACATGTAGATACAAGCTTCAAGTCAGTCCCCCATCCCTATTCAATACTGCCCCTATATACAACCAGTTCTAATATCCCTATATCTTTTGAAAGTGGGCTCCTCCAACAATAACAACAAGACAAACTCAGGAGCGTCTGAAACGCATTCCTTGCCTACAAGGAGTATCTACACTCACCTTCCCACTCTAGTTTGTCAGTGTGTCTGTGTAATTGTCTTTACTTCTATAGTATATAAGTACTGGTCTTGGGGGTCATATAGGTTGGGCTTTGCTTTTTGATCTCTTCATTTACCCTTGATAACCCTTTTCTTTACCCTGTAACAGTTTTGTACCATATAAACCCTATCACTGGGCCCCACTCTGGAAGGGGTGTCTTTTCTTGCTTCCTCTCTTCCGTTTTCTTTTTTCTTTCTCCTCCCTTTTTGGTGGTGAACTCTGCTTGCTCCAAAACATTCCCACAACCAATCCACGAAGACAGTGGCTGATATATCTAGCCATACACCCCCTCAATCACTCCTCGCCACAATGACTCGGAGAAGGAACACCCAACAGAAGAAGAACCCCGAGACTGCAACCTCGGTCACAGAATTACTGGAAATGAACATAAACAATATGACAGATATGGAATTCAGGGCAGCAATAGTTCAAGCAATAGTCAATTTAGAAAAGAACATTAGTCTCAAAGTGAAAGCCATAGTAACAGAAGTGAAAGCTGAGGTTAGAAAGGCTTTAGATGAGATGCAATCTAATTTAAATATGCTAACAGCCAGAGTAAGTGAAGCTGAAGATCATATCAGTGATTTAGAAGACAGATGGATTAAGAAGGAGGAGCAAGAGAAGTCTTAGAGCAAACAACTAAAATCCCAAGAAAACAGAATAAGGGAAAAGAATGATGCCATGAAATGCTCCAATATCAGAATTATTGGAATCCCTGAAGGAACTGAGAGAGAGAGACCTAAAAAATATTGTCGAACAAATCATGGATGAAAATTTCCCAAATCTGAGGAATGAACCAAATGTTCATGTCCTAGAAGTAGAGAGGACACCCCCCAAGATCAATGAGG